>CANNZV010005202.1:0-51969 GCA_947561585.1 Caprella mutica | reverse complement strand
GTTACTTCTCCATGAATCATTTGCCCTTTATAAGGGCCATCATTGATGTATAGAGGTGTGGTGGGAGAGTTACCGATTTCGTCTTGTGGCAACCAAACAACCGGTTTCTTTTCTGTAAGATTGGCGGTTCCTTCGAAATCGACAGACCGAGAACCAAACCAATCTCCTTTTTCAACATGCACAATCTTACTTGACGGTAACCAATCGCCTTGATTGTCAGCAATAAATATTTCCTGATCTACACCTATTCCAACACCATTCGGCGTTCGTAATCCAGTTGCTAAAAATTCTATCTCGCCTGTTTCTTTTTTAATTCGTATGGCATTACCTCTATGCTTCGGCTGATTCAAAGCACTTGCGCCGCCTGGTAAAATACCTGTAGCTAAGGCAGCATAGAAATAGCCGTCTTTATAGGCTAAACCAAAACCGAATTCATGAAAATTAGCGGTTACATCCCAAGCATTACAAACCGTTTCATATTGATCTATTATATCATCGCCATTCGTGTCTATTAGCTTAGTGAGTTCTTGTTTTTGCATGATATAGATGTCGTCCTCCACGACTTTTAAACCTAAAGGCTCTGCTAATCCAGCAGCAATTTTCTTAGCAGTCATTTTGCTGGGATCCCCTGTTTGAACGCCATCCACAATATATATAGCCCCTTCAGAATCCCAAGTACTGACGACCATTCGACCATCTGCTAAAAAATCCATTCCACCTACTTTCGGTAAAAAATCATCTGGTCTAGCTTGTGCTAAATCATAACTTGGATGAACGGCTTCCAGGGGACTTTGATCTCCAGGGGAAGCATTTCCTTTATCGAAAGGATTGATATTTTGTGGAGAATGGGATTTGTTATGGACGAAAGCCGTTGCAGGAACGGTAACAAATTCTCCCGTATCAAAAGAACGCCATTTTAAAAATAAAGCTTGCCCACCACCATTTTCAAAAAACTCAATGCGGAAAGGATGGTAGCCTTTTGCTAGTGCCATTTCTGCATCTTTCGCTTCCGTTCCGTGCCATCCATCATTATTAATGATTTCTTGTCCATTTAAAATCATTCTTGATCCGTCATCACTCGCTAATCGAAAAACAATATTATTGGCTGCTGGAATATTCAAATAGCCTTCTATTGCCAAACCAAATTTTTCTTGCAAAGGACCAAAGTCATTTCCTTCCGCGTCTATCACAGGAATGATTCCTTCAAAAACGGGATTATCCCAATCTACATCTGCTAGAACTTTTAATTCTGTTTCGGATAAATAGGCTTTCAAAATAGCTCCAGGAATCATGTCTTCGCTTTTAACACTCGCATCTCCTTGGGTTAAGTCTTTATCTTCTGGCACCTTCATTTTTGCCATTGCTACCATTTCTGCCTCTGCTTCTGCATCCATTGCCATGATATAGGCGATCATTTCTTTGATGTCTACCTCTTCCAAATCGGGATGTGCGGACATAGCAGATTCTCCCCATACACCAGCGCCTCCATTTTTGACTTTAGCGATTAATAATTGATTGTTATCAGGGGTGTTATTATACTTTCTTGCGATCTCTATATAGGCGGGACCGATTGTTTTGATGTGCGGATTGTGGCAAGTTTTGCAATCACTTCTACCGATCAATCTAGCACCTAATGCTTGTTCTTCCGTTTCTTCTTCGACTATTTTATTTTTATTTTCTATCAAAGGTTCTGCCACGAAAGTAGCGGCAAATCGAGTTGTACCATTATTATTTAGTGTTAAGATGCCCTCTAAATCTTTGCCTATTAAGCCTTTCGCCTTTCTATCTGTAGTAGCGGTAATTTTTAAATCGCCATCCGTGACCAATTTATTTTCACTAACGATAGAACTAATATTTGTTTTTAATTGGACGCTTACACCAACAGGCACATTTTTAGTTGTAAAGATTCGTTCAAATCCATAGAGCCCTTCCTTCGTCTTTGTAAATTCTGGACGTTCGCTGATTTGTATATTTGTTCCATCTGCTAGACTTGCTAGATATTGTAGAACGACTTGTCCATTATCAAAATGGTGTCCTTTATATTGAATAGTTGCCGTTTGAGTCTGGCCATCTTTTTGAATCCCCCAAGGTTGGGCATGTGCATTTTCAAAATAGGTATCTCCAAGTGTACTTGGCTGTGGCCCGTGTGCAGTCGTATATACCGCACCATCCAAATTGACATTCCCTTTCCATACCTTATATAAGGCACTATGCTGGGTATTATAAGCAGCCCAGACATTATCATTTAAAGCGAGTGTCAACATTCGAGGTTGTTGATCTAGTACAGAACGAAAGGCCCAAGGGCTAAGCGGTCGATCTATTTGCTTGGAGGTCGTAGGAGTGGCGCAATGCCATAAGAGTGTTAATACGACAAATAGTGTTGTATACTTAATTATTAGTTTCATACGTTTTTAAAATTTACCTGTAGAATTTTTAAACTAATCCATACAAATGTAGTCAAAAGAATTAGAAGTCCTTAAATGTTATTAGATTAGTCTTTGGACAGAAGTCTTTGGTCTAATATTAGAGGATATTGGAAGTTATATAATCGTTCATGTAAACCACTTCGACAAAATTTCAGGAATTCATCATTTATCATTCATCATTCATCATTTCCTCCCTATCTTTGCAAGCATTAAAAAGAAAACACCATACATGAAAAATTACCCTTTATACATTTTACTAACTATCTTATTCGTTTCCTGTCAACCTGATAGTAAACAGGCAACAACAACTTCTACGCCAGCCAAACCAGCGAAACAGATGAAAGTGCCAAAATTTGATAAAGATGCTGCCTATAATTTTGTGGCAGAACAAGTAGCCTTTGGACCGAGAGTACCAAACACAGCAGCCCATAAGGCATGCAAAGCATATTTAGTTGGTAAATTAAAAGAATTTGGGGCGACCGTTATTGAGCAAGATTTTAAAGCAAAAGCCTATACAGGTACGGTTTTAAATGCGACTAATATTATAGGACAGTTTAATCCTTCGGCTAGTAAAAGAATTGTTTTAGCAGCTCATTGGGATACAAGACATATTACGGATAATGATCCTGATGAGGGACGCAGAAATGAACCTGTTTTAGGTGCGGATGATGGCGCAAGTGGGGTAGGGGTATTATTAGAAATAGCCAAACAATTGGGTTTGAATCCGATAGAAAATATGGGGATAGATATTGTCTTTTTCGATGCAGAAGATTATGGAGAAACGGGATCGGAGGATTCATCTAGTTGGGGCTTAGGCTCTCAATATTGGTCTAGGAATTTACATGTATCTGGTTATCGAGCGGAGTATGGTATATTGCTAGATATGGTTGGCGGGAAGAATGCTCGTTTTCCAATAGAAGGAGTTTCTGCCAAATATGCGCCCAATGTGGTTCGGAAAATTTGGAAGTTGGCACAAGGTATGGGCTTTAGTGATTATTTTTCCGCTCAAAATGTGGGAGGTGTTACGGATGATCATTATTTTGTCAATACAATTGCGAGAATTCCTATGGTTGATATTATTAATTTGCCAACAGATACGGGGCAAACGTTTGTGAAGCATTGGCATACGACAAATGATACGATGGAGCATATTGATAAGCGGACTTTGCGGGCGGTTGGGCAGGTAGTTTTGGCGGCTTTGTATAATGAATCTATGGGTCGATTAAAATCGTGATAGGGAGGAAAAAAGAACACGGAGTTACAGAGGCACGGAGTAATACGTTGAAAATAGAACACGGAGGCACAGAGGCACGGAGTAATACGTTGAAAATAGAACACGGAGGCACAGAGGCACGGAGTAATATGTTGAAAAAAGAACACGGAGTTACAGAGGCACGGAGTAATACGTTGAAAAAAGAATACGGAGTTACAGAGGCAGGGAGTAATACGTTGAAAATAGAATACGGAGTTACAGAGGCAGGGAGTAATACGTTGAAAATAGAACACGGAGGCACAGAGGCACGGAGTAATACGTTGAAAATAGAACACGGAGGCACAGAGGCACGGAGTAATACGTTGAAAATAACACATCGACTTTATAAAAAATCTCTGTGCCTCTGTGTTCTTTTTTCTCTGTACCTCTGTGCCTCCGTGCCTCTGTGTTCTTTTTTTCTCTGTATCTCTTACTTCAATCCTCGCCGTTTCAACTCTCGCACAAGCAAGGCATACTCTCTCCCCATCTCTCCAGAAATAGCAGAATTTTCTTCCGCTCGTCGAGTCAAAAATGGAATAACTTCTTTTACTGGGCCATAAACCATATACTTAGCGACATTATAACCTGCATCTGCTAGATTAAAACTGATGTTATCTCCCATACTGTAGAGTTGGCAAAAACTAATATGCGGATGATTTTTAGCGATGCTTTTTTTATGGATCAAGTCGGCTAGCAATTGACAACTAGTAATATTATGAGTAGCGGCTATAAAAGCCATCTGACTGTGATTATTTACACAAAATTGAAGAGCCGTATTGTACTCATTATCCGTTGCCTTTTTGCTATCTTGAATAGGAGAAGGGTAATTTAATAGTTGTGCCCTTTTTCGCTCTTTTTCCATATACGCACCACGAACTAATTTTGCCCCTAATAGATAGCCTTCCTTTCGTGCTTTATCAAAACTTTCAAATAAAAAATCAAGTCTATTTTTTCTATATAATTGAAAGGTATTAAAAACAATCGCTTTTTCCTTATTATAGCGTTGCATCATCCGATTAGTGATGAAGTCAATTGTATTTTGAATCCAACTCTCCTCTGCATCAATAAAAACGCGAACATTTTTTAAGTGGGCGGTATAGCATATAGAGTCCACTCGTTTCAAAACGTTTTTATATTCTTTTGTTTCTTCTGGTGTAAGGGCTTCAACGGATTGTATCTTTTCTAATAAATCAAATCTACCTAAGGCCGTTATTTTAATACTAATAGTAGAAATGCTGTCCGTTCTATTTGCAAATTCTATGGCACGTTTTGCCTCATTCATGCTATAGTTAAAATCGTTTTCTTCCGTCTTGGCTTCTGCTCCATAATCTAAAACTGATTGTACTTTATATTTATATAATTGGTCAATCGACTCTTTAGAATTAAGTAATGTTGTACCGCTACAAAATTGTTGGAATATAGTAGCTTTAATGGTAGATTCTGCAAAAGGCAGGTTCCATTTCATTGCCTGCATACCTAGTTTGGACCCCATATTAACGAACCAACTTTTATTCATCATATAAAATAACTTAGTTGCGCGCTGTAAGGCTTCGTCGGTCAAATGTGCATAGGCTATAGCTGTGTTGTTAAAATTAAGCGTCGTATTTTTTTGATTTAGTGTTTTTTGCATATTCATTAGTCCGTTAAGCGATTTTATCTAAAATAGGCTAGGAATAAAAGAAAACAACGGCGCATAAAAAAGGAACATTGATTGTGCTTTCATTCCTAGTGCTTAGGTCGTGTTAATTAAACGGGTAAATTTAGAAATAAGATTTTTTCAGTTTCTTAGAGAGAAAAAGATGTTTATAAATTACCTGTTTAATTGGTTCGACCTCCTTAAAGCGTTTTCATCGGTCTATTCGTCCATATATTCCAAGATTTTTCTGCTTGTAGCACCAGCATATCTAAGCCGTTTTTACAAGCGGCACCCTTTTCTTTTCCTTTTTTTAGAAATAAGGTTTCTACGGGATTGTAAACCAAATCGTAAAAAAAGTGATAAGGTTCTACTGCATCATAAGGGATAGCGGGGGAAGTATTGACTTTGGGGGACATTCCTAAAGGAGTTGTATTTACAACGATCTGATAGTCCTTAAATTTTGTCGGCGATAGGGATTCGTAAGTAAGCTGTCCTTTTTTGTTCCTTCTGGATACAAACTGATTAGCTATTTCTAGTTTATTAAGCACATACGCTACAGCTTTGGCAGCGCCGCCTGTTCCTAAAATTAAAGCCTTCATTTCCTTCAAAGGTCGATCGGCTGTGGCTAATAATTTTAATAAAGAAATCTCAAAACCGTAAATATCTGTATTGTACCCTTTTAATTGACCGTTTTCAATTTTTATAGTATTAACCGCACCTACTTTGGCAGCATCTTCGTCGATGTCATCCAAAAACGGCAGTACTTGTTCTTTATAAGGGATCGTGACATTAAGCCCTAATAAATTGGATGTATCACTTAATAAGAAAGATAAAGCTTCTATTTGCTCAATGGAATAAAGTTCATAATGATAGCCAGTAATTTGCTCTTTTTCAAATTTATCTGCAAAATATTTTTTAGAAAAAGAGTGGCTTAATGGATAGCCTATTAATCCTAATTGATGTTTTGGTGACATGTTTTTAATTTTTTCCTTCTTTCCCTAATCGTTCAATAATAAATACGGATAAAAAGCCTAGCAACATAGTTAGTAATACGCCTACAATATAAGGATTTCCATCATAGGCAGCAGGTAGTACGCTTTCTTCTATAAAAGGGACCGTTTCCCCTTTACTATTGATTCTAGTAGACAAAACATTTCTCCAAGGCCAAAGTTTATTTAACGAGCCTAACATAAATCCTGTCAACAAAGCTAAGGTAGGGCTTTTATAATTTTTGAAGGTCCAAGATAATACTCTAGAAAAGGTCGTTAAGCCCAATAAACAGCCTGCAGCAAAAGTGCCCATGATGATTAAGCTTTCACTATCGAATGTCTTTAATGCATTTTTGACGGTAGGAATGATAAATGAGTACATCCCCATGATTAGTAAGATAAAACTTCCTGAAATGCCAGGCAGGATTAGAGCAGAAATGGCAATGGCACCTGATAAAAATACAAACCATAGCGCCTCATTGCCTTGAGCAGGGCTTGCAACAGTAATATAATAGGCGATAGCAATGCCTATTATCAGCATAGCGATTTCTAGAATACCCCAATTCGATACCTGTTTTCCTATAAATATGGCCGAACTGATGATTAATCCAAAGAAAAAGGCCCACAGCATTTCTGGATAGGTTTCTAATAGGTGAGTGACTCCAAAGACCCCTACTATTACACCGGTCGCCATACCAATTAATAGCGTAACTAGAAAAGTACCATTGATAGTCGACCAAACGCCAGCAACGCCTTCTTTTCTAAAAGTCCCTATTAAGGAAGGACTGAAAGCTTTAATGGTTTCTAACAATTTTTCGTAAATGCCCGTGATAAAGGCAATTGTGCCACCAGATACCCCAGGAATGACCTCGGCAATACCCATTGCCATCCCTTTTAAGGCTAAAGAAAGGAAGTTGGAATTTTTCATTCAACAAAGTTAGTAGTAAATAAATCTAAAACTGGAATTAAGAGGAGAGAATCTTACTATATTCTGTACTAGATAAAAGTGGTTTTCAATGGGAATTGTGTCCAGTAGCAAGTTGTTTTTTATAAAAATGACTAGCAAAATGTCTTTTTATTGACTAAAATTCAGCTTTTTTTAACGAAAATACTAGGACTGAAAAGTTTTTTATTTTTTATTTTAATCACAATCTTGTTTTTTAAATTTTAATCAAGTATTTGATAATCAATTAATTGATTTTATTTTACTGTTTTTTTTATAAAATAAAAATTCACAAAAAGGTATTTTTGTGCTTTGTAAAAGGAAGAAACAGTTGCATCTTTGTAATGTAATTAAGAGGGACTTAAAAATTCTTCTTAAAGCTGATTAAAAGAATTAGCTAATAATTTTAGGATATGTTCATGGGATTTTCGTAAGCGCTAAGTTTTAATTAGTGGGATTTTTAAAACTTAGCGCGCTCGAAACTTTTTGAACCTGCTCGCCAAAAAAGCGAGCCACTAAATAGAAAGTTCGTAACTCTATATATATAAAGTGAACTAAGAATAATTTTGGATATGTTCATAGGGATTATAATTTGTTGTAAAAAAGCCGTACAGGATGTACGGCTTTTTTTTTGCCCCCTACCTCAGCACAGTATTTATGCTGTACAACTTATTGAACATGGATTAGGAAAAAGCTGCTACTCCGTTTAATTCATGGTAAATAAGTTTTTTTTGCTCTATTTTTTAGCTTCCAGAAAACCTTGCTCTTTTAGCTTCTTTCTCCGAAGGTTTTCGAAAGCGAGGCAAAGTGCCTATTTTCGGAATGCTGTGTATGGTCATAGTGTGGTGGAGAGGGATCTAAAAAGGTATTGTCCATACCAATCAAATAGAAAAATTGGTAGACAAAATCAACGAAAAGCATATAAATCCACTTTTTTTAAGCTCTTTTGATAAAAATTTGTCTTTTTAAAGATAGTTTATTTTTTATTTTAATCACAATTGTAAATTTTTAATTAAAAATTAAATTGTTGATAATCAATTGATTGATTTTATTTATTGCTTTTTTTAAGTAAAGTAAAAATTCACAAAAAGGTATTTTTGTGCTTGTAAAAGGAAGAAACAGTTGCATCTTTGTAATGTAATTAAGGGACTTAAAATTCTTCTTAAAGCTGATTAAAAGAATTAGCTAATAATTTTAGGATATGTTCATGGGGATTTTCGTAAGCGCTAAGTTTTAATTAGTGGGATTTTTAAAACTTAGCGCGCTCGAAACTTTTTGAACCTGCTCGCCAAAAAAGCGAGCCACTAAATAGAAAGTTCGTAACTCTATATATATAAAGTGAACTAAAGAATAATTTTGGATATGTTCATGGGATTATAATTTGTTGTAAAAAAGCCGTACAGGGATGTACGGCTTTTTTTTTGCCCCTACCTCAACACAGTATTTATGCTGTACAACTTATTTATCAAGGATTCTAGGATTGGGAAAAAGCTGCTACTCGTTTAATTCATAGTAAATAATTTTTTTACCCTAATTTTTAGCTTCCAGAAAACCTTGTCCTTTTAGCTTCTTTCTCCGCTGGTTTTCGAAAGCGAGACAAAGTGCCTATTTTCGGAATGCTGTGTATGGTCATAGTGTGGTGGAGAGTGATCTAAAAGGTATTGTCATATCAATCAAATAGAAAAATTGGTAGACAAAATCAACGAAAAGCATATAAATCCACTTTTTTTTAGGCTCTTTTGATACAAATTTGTCTTTTTAAAGATAGTTTATTTTTTATTTTAATCACAATCGTAATTTTTTAATTATAATTAAATTATTGATAATCAATTTATTGATTTTGTTTTGCTGCTTTTTTAGGTAAAATAAAAATTCACAAAAAGGTATTTTTGTGCTTTGTAAAAGGAAGAAACAGTTGCATCTTTGTAATGTAATTAAGAGGGACTTAAAAATTCTTCTTAAAGCTGATTAAAAGAATTAGCTAATAATTTTAGGATATGTTCATGGGATTTTCGTAAGCGCTAAGTTTTAATTAGTGGGATTTTTAAAACTTAGCGCGCTCGAAACTTTTTGAACCTGCTCGCCAAAGAAGCGAGCCACTAAATAGAAAGTTCGTAACTCTATATATATAAAGTGAACTAAAGAATAATTTTGGATATGTTCATGGGATTATAATTTGTTGTAAAAAAGCCGTACAGGGATGTACGGCTTTTTTTTTTGCCCCTATGTCACACGAAATTTATTCCGTACCGAATCTACGTTTCGAGTATATCTTCTGACAGTTATCGTAGATAACGATCTGACATCTGACATCTTTTTATTCCAATCGCTTCAATATCTTTCTGCCTCTAGACCTTATGCCTGCCGAACCATAGGCCATATTCTCTTCTATTACTAATATCAATTCATTCTTTAAGTCAGGCTCTTTTAAAGTCAATTGGTACAAAACTTCCATCGAATAGATTTTCACCGCCACGGCCTCTTTAGGATCTAGGACAAAATCAAAACAAAGGCTTGCTACAGTTCCCATTAAATCTTCAGGTATTTCCAGTTTGGATAGAATACGGACAATATTTCTTCTAATAGCGATATGCACCGTTTGATCTTTAAGGTACTCCACCATAACAGGCAAATGTGGAAGGACCAATTCAATATGTCGATCGGCACAATGACTTATTGCATAAGCTGCTCGTTGGACGACTCGATACTCGTCTGTAAAGAATAAATGCATCAAATGATCAAAGCGCTCTTGCTGGTTGCCAATATAATTGGCAATCAATACAGCTTGCTTCTTGGAATGTTCTTGTAATAGGGCGGCTCTTATATCCATGTTTAAAATAAAATTAAGGTAAAGCTTGCGCCAATGAAAAATGGACCTGTCTAGCCAACAGGTTTAAAAAACAACATTGGCATTAGCCAAGACCGAACAGTTACGTTTTATGCTTAAATTTGCAAGAATTTTTCAAGATCAATGGTAAAATGTAGCGTTAATCTCAAAACGGCAAAGAAAATCAACAACTGATTACAAAAATATGCACAATTATTTAGAAGAATTAAATGATGTTCAGCGAGCAGCGGTGACGACAACGGAGGGTCCCGTTTTAGTCGTAGCAGGTCCAGGGTCAGGCAAAACGAGGGTATTGACCTATCGAATTGCTTATTTAATTGAGCAAGGAACTTTGCCTTGGCAAATACTATCCCTGACCTTTACGAACAAGTCGGCAAAAGAAATGAAAGAGCGAATAGCAAAGGTGGTAGGAGGTAGGGCGAATCAAGTATGGGCAGGGACTTTTCACTCTACCTTTGCTAAGATATTACGAGTGGAAGCAGAAAAAATTGGTTATCCTTCTAACTTCGCGATCTACGATACGGATGATACAAAGAATATGATTAAGGCGGTGATAAAGGAAATGAATTTAAGTCCGGATGTATATAATGTCAATGCGGTATATTCTCGAATATCTTCTGCTAAAAGTAATTTGGTGACGCCTAAATTATATCCGAAGATGGAAGAATTGATGATAGCAGATCGAGCTAGTAAGCGGCCCTATATACATGAGATTTATGCAAAATATACGGCTCGATGCAAGAAGGCAGGAGCAATGGATTTTGATGATTTGTTGTTTCAATTGTATTATTTATTGCACTTGAATCCTGATAATGTTTTAGACAAATACCGAAAGAAATTCAAGTACCTATTGGTTGATGAGTTTCAGGATACCAACTATTTACAATATGCGATTTTAAAGAAACTAACCAATTATGAAAATAGTCCTCAAAATCTATGTGTGGTAGGAGATGATGCGCAAAGTATCTATGCCTTTCGGGGAGCAACGGTGGATAATATTCTAGACCTTTCCAAAGACTATCCAACGTTACAAACTTTTAAATTAGAACAAAATTATCGTTCTACTAGCCATATTGTTCAAGCGGCTAATGCGACTATTTCCTTTAACAAAAAGCAAATTAAGAAGAAAATTTGGTCTGATAAAGGGGCTGGTCATAAGATAAAGGTCATTAAAGCAATGTCGGATTCAGAGGAAGGGAAAAGAGTAGCAGATGCAATAGTCGAACAAAAAAACAGGAATCATCTAAGCAATAGTGATATAGCGATTCTGTATAGAACCAATGCACAATCTAGAGTTTTTGAAGAATACTTAAGGCGCTATAATATTACCTATAAAGTTTTTGGCGGCACCTCTTTCTATCAGCGAAAAGAAGTTAAAGATATATTGGCTTACCTAAGATTAACCGTGAATCATCGAGATGAGGAAGCACTAAAGAGAATTATTAATTATCCTAAACGAGCCTTAGGGAAAACAACCGTTGGAAAAATTAGTGCCTTAGCAGCTAGTACGGGACAAACAATGTGGGAATGCCTAGAGCAAGTAGATGTCCCTGCAAGGGCGAAGAATACATTAAAAGGATTTAAATTGTTGATAGAATCTTTTGCCCAACGAGCAACGACAACAGATGCTTATGACTTAGCTACCTATGTCACTCGACAAACTGGATTGATTACAAAACTAAAAGCGGATACGACTATAGAAGGTTTAGGCCGTTTGGAAAATATTACCTCCTTATTAGATGGTATCAAAGAGTTTGTAGAAAATGACGAAGTGATTGAAGGGGCTATTCAAACGGATAAAACCATTGGGACTTACCTGCAAAATATTGCTTTGCATACCAATATGGATGAAGAGGAAGCAGGGAATTATGTAACGTTGATGTCTTCCCATGCAGCCAAAGGATTAGAGTTCAAATCGGTATTCGTAGTAGGCTTGGAAGAAAGTTTATTTCCTTCCTTTATGTCTATGAATAGCTTGGCGGGGATAGAAGAAGAGCGTCGTTTGTTTTATGTCTCTATCACACGGGCGGAAGAATTGCTAACCTTGACGTATGCTGCCTCTCGCTACAGACATGGCAAAACAAACTATAATGAACCGAGTCGTTTTTTAACAGAAATTCCGCTAGATCATTTAGAAAGTAATTTTACGATGGGGGCCAAGACTTCTAAAATTGCACCGAGAGCAAGAGTCACGGGTAGTTTTAAAAAGAAGAGAACGGAAGCGGTTTTAAATATTGATCCTGCTAATTTTAGACCGAGTCCTGCGGATACAATAGAGGAAGGCATGAAAGTCTTACATTTGAAATTTGGGGAAGGGGAAGTTAAAAAAATAGACGGAGCTAGGGATAAAAAGGTAGCGACTATTTATTTTGATCAAATTGATGAACCAGAGCGTCGTTTGATGTTGAAGTTTGCTAAGTTGCAGATTATGGAATGAAAAGAAGTCAGCTGTCAGACCGCTTCGCTGTCAGATGTATGACGTTGAGAGCGCCTGCTTCTGACAGCCGCAGGCGGTCTGACAGCACAGCGATCTGACGGCTGACTTCTTTTACTTATGCTGCTCTAATACTTGCAATAACTGCCCTTCTGACATTCCGCCAGATTGCCGCCATTTCATCTCTCCCGCTTTATACAGCATCAGCGTAGGCACACTTCTTACGTTTAACTTAGTCGCTAACGCTGGATTTTTATCAATATCAATTTTAATAATTTTTGCTTGATCGCCTACTTTAGATTTTACTTTATCTATAATAGGAGCTAAGGCTTTGCATGGGCCGCACCAAGTGGCGTGGAAGTCTATAAGTACAGGCGTATCGCCGTTGATGATTTGTGAGAATGATTTTTTTGCCATTTATATTTTTCTTAGGAAAACAATGTTTTTAGGGGTAGGGTTCATTTTTATGAATGCTTATGATAGATAAGTCGATACCTTATACTATCAACTAAAAGGAAGGGATAAAACGTATTCTCTTAGTTTTACTTGGGCACTTTAGATTTATTATGATGTTGTTCTTTTTGCATTGGCCAAAAAGAACCAAAAACCCTAGACAAAAATAATCCCTCCGGTATTTTTGTCGGCCCATCGCCACTATGATGTTGACCACATGATGTATACATGGCATTCAAACTCTAAAGTACCAAAGTAGAATTAGACACGCATTTTCTTTTTAGACCATTGATCCATTACTTTTTGAGAGAGTTTTTTCTCCTCCCACACTTTATCAGCAGCAGCAATGGCTTTTTGTGCATAATACATACTCAGTAGCTGCTTGATATCTAATAATTCTTCTTCGGACACTTGCTCTGCAAACAGTTCTAGTTGTCGTTTACTTAATTTTTTTGCTTGCATATTATTAGCGTTTGATTCACTAAAATACTAAATATCGAAGTAACGAAGTAAAGGAAAAGGAACAAGTAAGTATTTTACTATATCGACTTATTTTAGATTAGTAAATCCTGAAAATGCGGATTTTACCAATAGAAGAATATCCTCTCAAGTCCTTTATTTAGACAAATTCAAAATAAAAAAACGGTTCTTTGAACCTTTTTTATACTTTTTTGTATAAATTGAACCTTTTATTGAAAGAAAAGTATTTTCTTTGCAGCCTAATTACTTTAGAACAGAGAAGCGAGAGCAGAGAATAGAGACATTTTTCGGATAAAAAAACGAGCATTCCTTGAGTTTTTAATCAGACTGACTTAATCTCTACGCTCTATTCTCGCCTCTCTATGCTTAAAAAAAACAATTACATTGGAAAATATTACCAACCAAGAGACAGAAGTATTAAGCGAATCTATGCAAGTGCTGGAAGACCAAACGAACAGCGACTATAAATATGGATTTACGAGTGATGAAATCGAGATGGAAACCCTGCCAAAGGGCTTGAATGAGGATATAGTAAGGGCTATTTCTGCCAAGAAAAATGAGCCTGAATTTTTGTTGGAATACCGACTAAAGGCATTCAGGCATTGGCAAACCTTGGAAGAGCCGCAATGGCCGAATGTAGATTATCCGCCTGTCGATTATCAAGACATTATATATTATGCGGCACCGAAGAAGAAACCGAGCCTTAATAGTCTGGATGAAGCAGATCCAGATTTAATTAAGACGTTCGAGAAATTGGGGATTCCTTTGGATGAGCAAAAGATATTGGCTGGTGTAGTGGCTGTGGATGCGGTATTTGATAGTGTGTCTGTGAAGACGACCTTTCAAGATAAGTTATCTGAGCTAGGAATTATTTTCGGCTCTTTTAGTGAAGCGGTGCAGAATCATCCAGAATTGATTAAGAAATATTTAGGTACGGTTGTACCTTATACAGATAATTTTTTCGCGGCTTTAAATGCGGCCGTTTTTAGTGATGGGTCGTTTACGTATATTCCAAAAGGCGTTCAATGCCCAATGGAATTATCCACTTACTTCCGAATCAATGCGGCAAATACAGGCCAATTTGAAAGGACTTTAATTATTGCTGAAGAGGGGAGTAAAGTAAGTTACTTAGAAGGATGTACGGCACCCATGCGAGATGAAAATCAAATGCATGCCGCAGTAGTGGAATTAGTAGCCATGAAGGATGCATTCATCAAATACTCAACGGTACAAAACTGGTATCCTGGAGATAAAGATGGAAAAGGTGGTATCTACAACTTCGTAACCAAGAGAGGAATTTGTGAAGGCGCGAATGCTAAAATTACTTGGACACAAGTGGAGACGGGGTCTGCGATCACTTGGAAATATCCAAGTTGTATTTTAAAAGGCGATAATTCTGTAGGCGAGTTTTATTCTGTAGCGGTTACGAATAATCGCCAACAAGCAGATACGGGTACGAAGATGATTCATATTGGTAAGAATACGAGAAGTACCATTATTTCAAAAGGTATCTCTGCGGGTAAAAGTCATAACTCTTATAGAGGTTTAGTAAAAGTGGGTAAGAATGCAACCAATGCCCAAAACTTTTCCCAATGTGATTCTTTATTGATGGGCGATAAATGTGGCGCACATACTTTCCCTTATTTAGAAGTAGAAAATAATTCTGCTAGGGTAGAGCATGAAGCAACGACTTCTAAAATTGGTGAAGATCAATTATACTATTGTAAGCAAAGAGGCTTGAGTGAAGAAGATGCGATCAACATGATTGTGAATGGTTATTGCAAAGAAGTCTTCAATGAATTGCCAATGGAGTTTGCAGTAGAAGCACAGAAATTATTAGCGATTAGTTTGGAAGGTAGTGTTGGCTAACAATAATTTTTTCAATCATGATACAGTATCGGATTGCTACACAAAAAGATGCTCCTGCCATTGCCGCATTACATGCCGAAAACTGGCAAAAGCATTATCGGAATGTGCTTAGTGAAGCATATTTAAGTGGGCCTATCCTTCAAGAAAGATTGGCCGTGTGGACTTCGAGATTAGCTCATCCTACAGAAGAACAATATGTACTTATCGCAGAGGAGGAAAATAAACTTCTTGGTTTCGTTTGCCTCTACTTCAAAGAAGACCCTACATGGGGAACACTACTAGATAATCTCCACGTTACTTTTGAAAAGAAAGGCCAAGGAATTGGTCGGCAGTTGTGGTCAAAGGGCTTGCAATGGTCTTTTGAAAAAGATGTGACTGTTCCCGTTCATTTATGGGTTTTTGAAAAGAATGCAGCAGCAATTGCAGCTTATGAAAGTTGGAAGGGGCAAAGAACAGGTAGCGAATTACATCATAATCCTGATGGGACTGCTGCACAGGCTTTGCGATATGTTTGGAACAATAAAAATATATTATGAGCCAAATTAAAATAAAAAATTTTGGCCCTATTAAGTCGGGTTTTGAAGGGAACGACGGCTATATGGATATTCGGAAAGTGACTACTTTTATAGGAGATCAGAGTACCGGTAAAAGTAGTGTGGCTAAATTATTTTCTTCATTTTCTTGGTTAGAGAAATCTTTATATAGAGATACTGTTTCAGCAGCGCATTTTAAGCATGGTAAGATTTTTAAATTTCAATTTTTTGCTTATCAAGGACTAGTCGATTATTTTCAAAAAAATACAGAAATCCATTATGTAGGAAATGCTTATAGTTTACATTATAAATCTGGAGAAGTTGAAGTTAAGAAGTTAACAAAGAATAATTATTTAGTTCCTAAATTAATGTATGTTCCTGCTGAGCGGAATCTTTTGAGTGTGATAAATAGTCCTGAAAAATTAAAGTATTTACCTAGGCATTTATCTACATTTATTGAAGAATTTGATAGATCCCAACAAGAGTTATCTGAGGATTTAGTATTGCCGATTAAGGGCAATATTAAATTTGAATATCAGCAAGAAAGTAAAACGGCTTATATCAAAGGAACAGATTATCAGATTAAACTTGCAAAAGCTTCAAGTGGGTTACAGTCTTTACTACCTTTGTATCTAGTATCTAGGAATTTAGCCTTATCCATTAATAAGAAAAAAGATGCCTCCAAAACGGAAATTAGCGGAGAGGCGCAAATGAAGATACAAATAGAAGTAGAGAAAATATTAGCTGATGATACTTTGTCTGAAGAAGTGAAGGAAGCAGCATTGAAAGTATTATCCTCCAAATTTAAGAATACTTGTTTTATCAATATTGTAGAAGAAATAGAACAAAATCTATTTCCTTCTTCTCAAAAAGAATTATTATTTAAGTTATTGGAATTTGCAAATCTAGTAGATTGCAATAAATTAATATTAACAACTCACAGTCCCTATATACTGAATTATTTAACATTAGCTATCAAAGGAAAAGTTATTCTAAATAAAATCAACGATCATACTGATTCTGATAGTTTGAAAAAAAGATTATCAAAAGTTGTTCCTCTTGCTTCAGGTATCTCTTCCGAAGATGTGGTTACTTATATGTTTACTAAAGATGGTAGCATTAAGGAATTAGGAACTTATGAAGGAATGCCTTCTGATGATAATTATTTGAATGAATCTTTATCTGAGACGAATCAATTATTTGATGCTTTGCTGGATATAGAAGAAGATGTAACACCTATCAATTTTAACTTGCAATAATGGCGATTGACTTTTTTAAAAAAGAATGCCAAGAGACAATAGAGGAAGAGCGTTTTGGTATTTGTGATCTAGAGGATGAGCATCCAGCCTTTATTCAGTCTACAAGTGAAAAAGATTGGATAGCAATAGTGAATAATGAAGAACAAAAGAAAGTGATTTTTTCTGCGATAGATAATTGTATTGAGATACGGAGACCTAATGGAGATAAAGAAAGTAGTTGTGATGCTATGCTAAGGCATGCTGATAATATAGACTTTGTAGAATTAAAAGTGGTTAGAAAAGACTGGATCACAAAAGGAATAGGGCAACTTACAGAAACTATTCGAATATTTGCAGCTAATCACGACTTAACAACCTATAGAAAAAAAAGAGCTTTTTTAGCCAATAAAAAACATCCTCATTTTCATCATAGCCATAAGGAGGAAATGCAAGAATTCAAAAAAGAATTACAAGTAAGGCTAATTATACATAATACCATTAAAATTTAAAAACAAGAATAATATAATGTTAACAATCAAGGACCTAAGAGTATCTGTAGAAGATAAAGAAATCCTAAAAGGAATCAACTTAAACATTAAGCCAGGAGAGATCCATGCGATCATGGGCCCGAATGGTTCCGGTAAAAGTACCCTCTCTCATGTATTAGCAGGTAGAGACGATTATGAAGTGACTAGTGGTAGTATCGAATTTGATGGCAAAGATTTGCTAGAATTAGAGGTAGATGAGAGAGCGGTAGCAGGTATCTTTTTAGCTTTCCAATACCCAATAGAAATACCTGGGGTAAGCAATGCCAACTTTCTGAAAAGTATGGTGAATTCTGTTCGAGTCTCTAGAGGCTTGGAAGAATTAAATGCGATGGAAATGTTGAAATTCTTGAAAACGAAAATTAAGTTAGTAGAAATGGATAACGCTTTATTGAAGCGTTCTTTAAACGAAGGTTTTTCTGGTGGAGAGAAGAAGCGAAATGAAATGTTGCAGATGGCAGCATTGGAACCGAAGTTAGGTATTCTAGATGAAACGGATTCTGGTTTGGATATTGATGCTTTGAAAATTGTAGCGAATGCCGTTAATAAATTAAGAAGCGAAGAGCGTTCTTTTATCATTGTAACGCATTACCAACGTTTATTGGATTATATCGTTCCCGATTTTGTACATGTATTATATGATGGCCGTATTGTGAAATCAGGCGATAAAAGTTTGGCTTTGGAATTAGAAGCTAGAGGCTATGATTGGATTAAGGAGGAAGCGGATGCTGTAGAGGTTTAGAGATTCTTTTATAAAGGAGTCAGTAAATAGGAGTCAGGGGTCAGGAGTCAGTAGTCAGGGGTAATTCGGTTAAGATTAATATTTCGTTTTTTGAGAGGTTTATCGCTTATCTAATATTGATAAATTCATTCTTTTTAATGACGAATTATTAATTCAAATCGAATTACCCCTGACCCCTGACTCCTGACTCCTGACCCCTAATTCAGACCCCTAAAAAAAATAAAAATGGCAATAGCTGTTCAAAATAAAGTAGACGCCACCGTAGCGCGATACAAGCAGTTGTTTAATTTAAAAGAGCAACAGTTAAACGGACAAAAAGGACAACCTTTACATCAATTGCGTCAAAAAGCAATGGCGCATTTGGAAGAAATAGGTTTTCCAGATCGAAAGGACGAAGATTATAAATATACTAGAGTAGATCGGATTGCCAAAGTAGCTTATGTAGAGGCACCGCAAGCGACGGTGAGTGAGGAAGTTGTTAAAGCTACTTCTTTCGATGATTTAGAAGTATATAGTTTGGTTTTTGTAAATGGTCGATATGATCATAAGTTATCGAACTTAGGGACGACACAAAAAGGTTTAGTAATAGGCGATTACAAAAGTGTCTATATGCATGCATCCGCTACGCCATTGTTAGACGAGATTGTGCAAAGCAATTTAGGACAAAATGCTTTTGTGGATTTGAATGGAGCTTTTGCTGAAAATGGTTTGTTCATTTATGTAACGAAAAATACCATTGTTGATAAGCCAATTCATATTTCACATATTGTAGTAGCGGAGGGCGAAGAATTTATCGTCAATCCACAACTAGCTGTTTTTGCAGAAAGTAATTCGGAGGTATCCATTATTGAAACCTTCAATGCCGTAAAAGAAGGCGCTTATTTTCATAATCCAGTAAGTCGGTTTATGGTAAAAGCGAATGCGAATGTTAAGCATTACAAGTTGCAAAACGAAAGTGTGAACGGCAACCAAATCAATAATACGATTGTTAGCCAAGATAGAGATAGTGTTTATTCTTCTTATGTAGCAGACTTGGGTGGAAAGGTGGTTCGGAATAATTTAAGTTCGCACTTACAATCTTCTGGAACGAATACGAATATGTATGGTATTTATTTAGGAGGCGGTAGCCAACAAATAGATAACCAATCTTTTCTAGATCATGCTTTTCCACATTGCGAAAGCAATCAATTGTACAAAGGGATTTTGGACGGCAGTTCGAAGGGCGTATTCAATGGAAAAGTAACCGTTCAACCAGACGCACAAAAGACGAATGCCTATCAACAAAATAGTAGTTTGGTCTTAACGGATACAGCGGTGATGGATTCCAAGCCACAATTAGAAATTTTTGCAGATGATGTAAAATGTAGTCATGGGGCAACGATTGGTCAATTGGATGAAGATTCTATTTATTACCTACGAACTAGAGGCTTGACAAAAGATCAGGCGAAAGCGACTTTGCAGTTTGCTTTTTTAGCAGAGGTCTTATTGAATTTTCCAATAGAGGCGGTACGTTTAAAGATTGCAGATTTGGTAGATGCTAAATTGAAGAAAAGTTAAGGAACGATTGTGTTTTGTCTGTTGTTATTTATTAAAGTAAACGATTAATAGAAAATAGCAGAGAAAACAATTTAATTATTTAAACAAAAACAGCTATGGGTTTAATTAGAACAGAAATTGAAATTATTAACAGTATAGATTTGGGACTTGCAAGAAAAGGCCATATCAAAGAGCAAGAGGTCAAACGTTTGCATGTAGAAGCATTAGTTGATACAGGTGCCTATATGCTAGTAATAAATGAAAATGTCAAACGCCAACTAGATTTAGAAGTCTTAGGGAAAGAAACTGCATTACTTGCTGATGGAAGTGAAAAAGAACTAGAGGTAGTTGGACCAATTGAAATTCGATTTAAAACGAGAAGAACAACAGTAGATGCTTTGGTGATACCCGGAAATGCGGAAGTATTATTAGGAGCAATTCCCTTGGAAGGAATGGATGTAATTGTTGATCCTGCTAAGCAAGAGTTGAGATTGCCACCTTCCAGACCTTATGTGGCGCAGACGATACTTAAATAATTAGAATAAAAAATAAACATGTAACATTCACAATTTAGGAATGACGAAATAATAACTGTCTCAACTTGGCTTGCCCTTTTCCAGTCTTAGAAAGCCAAAAAAAGAGTCCGTAGCCCTGCTATGCACTAGTTTTTTGGCTTCCTAAGACAGAAAAATGACTAACCCAACTTGTAACATTTATTATCTCCTCATTCCTTAAACAAAAACAGCTATGGGTTTAATTAGAACAGAAATTGAATTAGTTAGAGGCAATGACCTTGCTTTAGTAGAGGAAGGTTATCTAAAAGCAAAAAAGGTTAGAAGTGTAAAAGTAATGGCGCTAGTTGATAGCGGCGCTTACATGCTCGTTATAAATGAAGAGATAAAAGAGCAATTGTCTTTAAAGAGTAAGAGAAAGGAACTGGCAATTCTTGCAGATGGCAGCCAAACGAAATTAGAAGTAGTAGGGCCAATTGAGGTGCGGTTTAAAACTCGCAGAACTACAGTCGATGCCCTTGTTGCTCCTGGTGCCACGGAAGTATTATTAGGAGCAATTCCATTAGAAGGAATGGATGTAATCATTGATCCGATGAAGCAAGAGTTGAGGTTACCTCCCACACGCCCTTATGTGGCACAAACGATACTGAAGTAATTGAAACGAATCTAGCCTAATGTTTAATTATACCAAAGATACTTGGAAAAGACAAGGCATCTTATTTGGTTTTTGGATGTTCCTTTTCAATGCTGTTTTAATGTTTGGGACCAAACAAATAGCATTTACTGGAAATAATCTAGTGACCTATTTTATAGCATGGATAATAGGAGGTTTGCTATATACATATTGCGCCTATCGCTGGCAATCAAAGAAATCGCATGACCATTAATACGCTAAATAAAAATAATACCATCATAGACTTCGAAAAAATCCGAGCAGACTTCCCTTTGCTGCAAAGAGAGATGAATGGCAAGCCTATCGTCTTTTTAGACAGCGGCGCTTCCAGTCAAAAACCACAATATGTCATTGATGCCATGAATGATTATTATGCCAATCAACATGCCAATGTGCATAGAGGGGTATATCAATTAAGTCAAGAGGCAACGGATGCTTTTGAAAAAGGAAGACATTTGGCGCAGCAATTTATTAATGCGCCGTCTGAGAAAGAAGTGCTGTTTGTGAGAGGTACGACGGAAGGTATCAATTTAGTTGCTTCTTCCTATGGTAGAAAATTTTTAAAAGAAGGAGATGAGGTATTGATCTCTGCAATGGAGCATCATTCTAATATTGTGCCTTGGCAAATGGCTTGCGAGCTTGCAGGCGCAAATTTAAAAGTCATTCCAATCAACGATGCGGGAGAATTATTAATGGACGAGTTCGATAAATTATTGAACAAACGAACGAAGATCGTAGCCGTTAATCATATCTCTAATTCCTTAGGGACAATCAATCCAGTTGAAGAAATTATAGAAAAAGCGCATGCTATTGGCGTTCCTGTATTAATAGATGGCGCACAGGCAGCACCGCATTTAAAAATTGATGTTCAAGCCTTGGACGCAGATTTTTACACCTTCTCTGGTCATAAAGTTTTTGGTCCAACAGGTATCGGTATTTTATATGGAAAAGAAAAATGGTTGAATGCAATGCCGCCTTATCACGGTGGAGGAGAGATGATAGAAACCTGCACCTTTGAAAAAACGACTTATAATACTTTGCCGCATAAGTTTGAGGCAGGTACTCCCGATATAGCAGGCGTAATCGGCTTAGGTGCAGCGATTGAATATGTCGAAAAAATCGGACATGAGGCGATCGGTAAACATGAGCAAGAATTATTAGACTACGCCACTTCAGCATTAAAAAAAATAGAAGGTATCCGTTTAATCGGAACCGCAAAAAATAAAGCTAGCGTTATTTCTTTTTTATTAGACGGCACACATCCTTATGATGTAGGAACAATCTTGGATAAATTAGGAATAGCTGTTCGTACAGGCCACCATTGTACCCAACCTTTAATGAGTCGCTTATGTGTACCTGGTACAGTAAGAGCGTCTTTTGCTTTTTACAATAATAAAGAAGATATTGATAAATTGGTGGAAGGGGTGAAACGGGCGAAGAAAATGCTTTTATAGGTAATAAGTAAAAGGTAAGAGGTAATAAGTAGTAAGTATCGAACTGTTACTTATTACCTCTTACCTTTTACTTATTACCTCTTACTTAAAAATTATGTCGATTAACGAAATACAAGACGAAATAATAGAAGAGTTTGATTTCTTCGATGATTGGATGGATCGCTATGAGTATATCATTGACTTGGGTAAAAAGTTACCTTTGATAGGAGATGAATATAAAACAGAAGAGCGTTTAATCAAAGGTTGTCAGAGTCGGGTTTGGTTGAATGCTAAGCGAGAGGAAGATCGAATTATTTTTACGGCAGACAGCGACGCTATTATTACGAAAGGAATTATTGCTTTATTGGTAAGAGTATTATCAGATCAAAAAGCTAAAGATATAGCAGAGACAGAATTATATTTTATTGATAAGATTGGCTTGAAGGAGCATTTGTCACCGACCCGATCCAATGGTTTGTTGAGTATGGTAGGGCAGATGAAACGATATGGGGTAGCCCTTAAGTAATCAGAAAAAGCTATTGTGTATGAACAAAAAAAGCACAGGATGGTTATTCGCAACTGCAATTTGGGGAGTAGCACTAATTATCAATTTGTTGAATCAAGATTTTTCTTCTTTTGAAACGAGAGATATTATTGGACCAGGTTTAAATTCAGCAGCTGCCTTTGCTTGTTTGTATTGTTTTTTTAAAGAACGTAAAAAAGAAAATGAGTCTAGATAAAGAAAAAATAAAAGAACAAATTTACGATCAAATCCGTACAGTATTTGACCCAGAGATTCCAGTAGATATTTATGAATTGGGGTTGATCTATAAAGTAGAGGTGAAGGACGACGGACAAGTGTATCTAGAAATGACCTTAACCTCGCCAGCTTGCCCTGTGGCAGAATCTTTGCCAATGGAGGTGCAAGAAAAAGCAAGTAGTGTAGAAGGCGTAACGGATGTGGATTTGCGCGTGGTATTTGATCCGCCGTGGTCCAAAGATTTGATGAGCGAAGACGCTCGGTTTGCTTTAGACATGATGTAGAAAAGAGATCAGAGGTCAGATCGTCAACCTGCCCGTTCCAGCAGGCGGGTTACATTTACTACTGTCAGAGGTCAGATGTATGACGTTGACTGCATTACGTGGTCAACGTCGTACATCTGACTCCTGACAGAAAATGAAATTTTCGGTCTGCCTTCTGACTTCTAAAAAAAAAATATTTATGAAAATTTCTTCACAAGACGAATACGGTTTAAGAATACTTTTGCGAATTGCTAGAGCAGATGCAGAGAAGGGCTTGAGTATTCCACAACTAAGTGAGTTAGAGGGTTTGTCAGAACCGTATGTAGGTAAGCTGACCCGTGCTTTGCGTTTGGGTGAATTAGTACAAAGCACGCGTGGACAGAAAGGAGGATATGTCTTAGCCAAAGCAGCTAATGAAATTACGATCAATAGTGCCTTGACAGTTTTGGGGGGGAAATTATATGATACAGAGTTTTGTGGTAGCCACTCTGGCGTCGGTCAATTATGTACCAATTCTGTAGATTGCTCTGTTCGTTCGTTATGGAAGATGGTGCAGTTCACTTTAGATAATTTATTGGAAAAAGTAACACTGGCAGATTTGATGGATACAGAGACGCAATCTAATTTGAAGCTAGTGGAGCTATTGAAAAATAATGCGATATTAAGTGCTTTGCAATAATTGATTTTTGTTATTGAGTGTTTTTAGCTTACCGTTTGAATCTGTTGCTTGAGGTATCATCTCCGATAGGTGTAAGACCCTCGAATATCGAGGCAAATCTCTAATCAATCTTTTTGCAATACAAAATCTTCAAAAGGTGCATAGCCTTTTAAAGGAAGAAAATCAACATCTTGAGCATATCTAAAATCAGAATGCACATTGATGAATCCCTCTTCCATTGCTTGCCTCATATACTGCATTGATGCTTGTTTATCTCCAAGCTGCGCATACATTCTTGCCATACCATAGGTATTCTTCCAATAGGATTAGGAACTTCTTTTTGTTGGAGCTGATCTAGTATTTTTGTCGCTTCTTCTGTATTTCCCAATTTAACAAGACTACTTCCTATTCGACTTAAATAATGCCAAGTGCCAGTACTAAAAACAGAACCTACTTGCCCTTGTTTGTAGAGTTGCTCATAAACAGGAATCGCTTTATCATATTGCTGAGACAAATAATACCCCTCTGCTAAATTGAAAAGATCTATTTGTTGTCCTTCCGGTTGATTAGTAATGTAGTTTAGGGTTATTTTTTGCACATCTCCTTTTAAGGTAGCTTTGGTCCAGTCGATATTCAATTGTTCGTGTGGCGTCACTATAGGAAAGCGCTGTTCAATGATTTGCAAAAGAGAATCTCCTTTTTTATAATCTCCTTCATTAGCATATTCTGTAATTTGTTTGGTATAGGCAAGCAGAAAAGTAGAATCAATTTGAATAGCTTCCTTGAAAGCTTGAATTGCTTTTGTATGGTCATGACCATAAGATTCCATTGCTTTTCTATAAGCTAAGTAAGCAGCATATTTAGGTGGATTCCGATTTTGATTGCTTTTAAAAAAAATATCATCTTTAGTAGCAAAATACCCCATCATTTTGCTTTTAAGGGTATTCACGATTGTTGAAATTTCATTTTCTGTTCCCTCAATATCTTCTAATGTTAAATCTAATTCGCCAGTCTTAGCATCTATTATTTTACTTTTAAAAACGAGTCGATCCTTAATTTTATAAAAATTGCCGCTGATAATTTTTTCTGCACCAGTTAGTTTTTGAAAAACAGTATTGGAAGCGCCAACACCAAAAGAAGAAAATTTTATGTTTGATTTGATAGCAGACCAAACCTGTCGACCTCTGGTGGAGACCAAAGACTAAAATCGAGATTAAAAAGCGTGTTTTCTTTTTGTTTTAAATTCTCTGTTCTTGATCCTTAGCAAAGACCCCATAAAAGTACTATATTTAAACCCTATGAAAAATGAAGAAATAGGCAGACTTTTATTCAGAGAGTTAGAGAAAATAATAGAGCATCCAACTTGGACGATGCAAGAGCGAGTAGATGCTTTTTATAGCTTAATGGGGCAGGCATTTATTCAGGCAACCAAAGAAGAGCGGGTTTTATTTACGACCTTGTTTTCTAGAATTTCCTATGCTTGCCAACGATATACCATAAAGAAACAAAGTTCTTTTTTTATCCATAATTTTAGAATAGAAGCACAGCGATTATGGAGAGGAAAAAAACTCAGCGAGAAAGAAATAAAGGAAGAACTATATCCATTAGGATTACAAGCGCTAGTGGAAACAATTACGGCACTTTTTGGCGCATCAACACCCAAAAGTATTTTAGATAGACTTCCACCTAAAGGGTTTTATAAAAGTAGACCCGCTGCTATTAAATCGTTTAAAGCTTCTGTTCGAGTGATTGTTTTGGCAGAAGATGAAGAAAAGCACCAACTCGTCGCCCAAGCAGAAGATGAAACAGGGGAAGAGATTCGCATACAATATAACATACCCGAGCGCAACGAGAATTTTAACAAAACCATCCGTGCTTTACGGAAAGGATTTGGTTTTCCTACAACGGTTAATTTATTAGATGTAGAAATTGATAAGGAGGGGATTTATCGTCCAGTAGCATTTGTCATCCAACCAGATTATTTAATAGATGTAACAGCCGTGGCAGAATGCTTCAAAGATCATGGCACCGAACCAATGATGTATTTGTTGAAAAAATTCACGCCTTTTAGTACGGGGGCACCTTTAATGATTGGACATATCGCCAATTATTTTTTGGATGAATTGATGAACGATGCGACTAAAACATTTAAACAATTGTTCCCGGCTGTATTTAGATTGAATCCTCTGGCATTCACGATGTTCTCGGATAGAGAAATTTTGGATATTCGAGGGAAATCTCAACGCCATTATTTGACCTTGAAAAATATGGTCTTAGAACAATTTGCCAAGCAAGATATTGTGGTGGAAGACTGTTATATAGAACCCTCTTTCTATTCTGAAAAATATGGCTTGCAAGGTCGTTTAGATGTTTTTTATAATAACAATGAAGAAGAACAAAAGGCGGCGATCATAGAATTAAAAAGTGGGAAAGTTTACAGACCTAATCGCTATGGGATCAACCATAGTCACTATACCCAAACCTTATTATATGATTTACTGATCCGGTCCACCTACGGAAAGCAGATTCAACCGATCAATTATATTTTATATTCTGGGGCAGAGCAACGACCTTTACGCTTTGCACCCACCTTAAAAGCGCAGCAATATGAAGCCATTCAACTGCGCAACCAATTATTGGCGATAGAGCAAGGCTTGATTAATATGCGGGATGGGGATTTGGTGAATCCGCCTTTGTTAAGGCATTTACACCCAGATCGTTTTCCTGTGATTTCTGGTTTTACGAAAAAAGACTTGACGGTATTTGCGAATACTTTTCATGCCTTGTCGCCAATCGAGCGAAAATATTTCACCCTATTTACCAGCTTTATTGCAAGAGAGCATCAGATCGCAAAGACAGGGGTGCATGGGTCACATAAACGAAATGGACAAGCTTCTATTTGGTTGGATACCTATCAACAGAAGGAAGATAATTTTGATATAATCAGTTGTTTGAAAGTGCAGAAAATGACTTTGAAAGAAGAGGATCCGTTTATCTTTTTTGCAAAGACAGAACAAACGAATGATTTAGCTAATTTCCGAAGAGGGGATATTGGGTTTTTATATCCTTTTAGAAAACAAGATAATACCCCTTTAAAAGATCAAGTTTTTAAATGTACAATTATTCGTATTACGAATAAAACAGTACAAATTCGACTGCGTTCTAAGCAGTTTAATACAGCCATTTTTGACCAAGATATTTTTTGGAACTTGGAGCACGATTTAATGGATAGTGGTTTTACCAAACTCTATCAAGGTTTATCTGATTTTGCGAAAGTACCCGCTCAAAAACGAGCTTTGTTGTTGGCACAGAACCCACCGAGAATGCCGCTTCAAAAGGACTTAGAAGCGCCATCAGAATTGACGGAAGAACAGCAAGAGATTTATAAGAAAATCATTAATGCTAGAGATTATTTTTTACTATGGGGTCCTCCAGGAACAGGTAAAACGAGCATGATGCTCAAACATTTGGTAGCCTATTTGTGGAAAAATACAGAGCAAAATATTTTACTCTTAGCGTATACCAATCGTGCTGTTGATGAAATCTGTGAATCTATTGAACAGATTGATGCAAACATTCGATCCGATTATATTCGAATAGGTTCTAGGTATTCTACAGGCGAAGCATTTAAAGAACAGTTGCTGGATCATAAGATGGCTAGCATCAGCACACGGAAAGCCTTAAAAGATTTGTTATTAGGACATCGGATATTTGTAAGTACCGTCAATTCTATTGCTGGAAAAAAAGATTTATTAAGCATAAAAAAATTCGACCAAGTTATTATTGATGAAGCCTCTCAATTATTAGAACCTTATTTGGTTGGATTACTACCTCATTTTGATCGCTTTGTTTTAATCGGAGATCATCAGCAATTGCCAGCAGTAGTGTTGCAGGATACGGAAGTGTCTAAGGTAGAGGATGAAGAATTGCAAGCAATCGGCTTAACCAATCTAAGAGATTCTTATTTTGAAAGATTGTATAAACAAGGAATTAAAAATGGCTGGCATTGGTCACAGGCCCAACTGAGTCACCAAGGGCGGATGCACGAAGATATTATGAAATTTCCAAATCAGTTTTTCTATCAAAATAATTTAAAAATATTGCCAGCGACGACGACTGTTCATAAAGAACAAATCAAAGTTTTGGCGTACCAGTTGCCATCCGATCCAACGTTTTTAGAAAGTGAGTTGTGTACTAAACGAGTCTTGTATATAGATACCCTTATAGATACAAGTAGCCGCACCCATAAAACAAACAAACATGAAGCATGGAAAATAGTCGAATTGGTACAAAGTATCCAACGGGTGTATGCTACTAATGATTTACCTTTTAGCGAAAAAACAGTTGGCGTAATTACGCCCTATCGGGCGCAAATTGCTCAGATTCGACAACAACTAATGGAGGACAATGCTGACTTTCTTAAATTGTTGACCATAGACACGGTAGAGCGATATCAAGGTGGAGCGAGAGATATTATCATTTTATCTCTCTGCACGAATAGCTTATCGCAATTAGATTCGTTGGTGTCGCTTTCGGAGGAAGGAGTGGATCGGCGATTAAATGTGGCATTGACTAGGGCGAGGAAACATCTGATTATTCTTGGAAATGAAGGGGTCTTAAAAATGAATCCTATTTATGGGAAATTGATCGAGAATTTGCAGTAGTCGGAATACAGAACCTCTACGCTAGAATCAATTCAAAAATACCGCATTTTCTTTCCCTAAAATATCTACGGTAATATTATCCTTTAAGGTGGTTGCCAAAGAAATACCAAAATAATCTACCTGAATAGGAAAAGCTTTATGGGTTCGATCAACCAAAACAGCGACCTCTACTTTTTTTGGCAGAATATCTAATAAGGGTTTGATGGCGTAAAAAATGGTTCTGCCTGTATTAGCCACATCATCGACGATGATAATTGCTTTATTATGCGCTTGTTTTGGAGGCATTTCCAAAATAATATCTGCGGATAAAGGCTTTGCTGGATTTAACCGAAGTCGAGTAACCGTAATCGCAATATCCGTTAAGCCCATTAATTCTTGCAGAAGTAATTCCGCGAAAACCATCCCATATATTGATACCTGCTAAAATCAACTCTTTTTCCCCAAAATTCTGTTCTAAGATCTCAATAGCTAGGCGCTTTACTTTTTGCTGAATCTGCTTTTTATTTAAAATTTTCATATATTATGGAATAAAATTTGAATTAAACAAAAGGTATTTGTTTACTCCCTTTTTATATCGTTTAGTTATCCACAGTAAGATATCCTCCACAAATCTAGGAAAACTTTCCTAAGGAAAGGGATTTTTTTCCTAAAAGACGTTATTCTAAATAGAATATAATACGATTTAAGTAGTGTGACAAAAATAAGCTAACAACTTTAAATGATTGCAAGATTGTGTGATTGTATGATTGTGCATGTCACATATACAATCACACAATTTTGCAATCATACAATCAAAAAATAAAAAGGTAGCTTATTTTTGTCCGATTACTTATTGCAGGAATAATCTCTAATGAATAGTAGACTTGCTTCTAAATAAGGATACTTCCTATAAGTATCCTTATTTAGAAGCAAGTCTCTTGAAAGACAATTTTTTTTAATATAAAAGCATTCACTTTTGGTAAGTAAGTGCTATTTTTGGCGTACCAACCCAATCCATTACCTAATTTCATACCCTTAGTGTATATAATCGAAAGATTAGATACAGCTAGCTTATTATTTTTTAGGGCGGCTATTTCTTTAGCAAAACCTGAAATCAATTAGAGAGAATCATACNATCATAATCTCCTTGCTCCCGATAAGCATCACCTAGCAAAAAATTAGTTTGTATGAAAGGAAGAACCTGATTGTCTTTTTTGTAAGTGACCAATAATTCTTTACCTAATTGTATAGCAGTTTCATAGTCTAAACTATCTAGTGCCGTTTGAGCTGTTTGGAGTGGTTTATCAGTGGATAGATTGGTTGTATTTTGAGCAGCAAGAGGGAGAGCACACAAGCATAGAATTGCAATTTTGCAAAGTGCTAGGAGTGGGCGGTTTCCCCTTATAAAGGAAGGACTGTTAATTTCTAATTTGCAAAATGCCAAGAGCGAGCGATTTCCCCCTCTAGAGGCAGGGCTACTAATTTCTAATTTGCAAAATGTCAAGAGTGGACGATTTCCCCCTCTGGAGGGGGGTAGGAGGAGGAGTTCTTGAAGCGATTTCCAATTTATCCGAGCATTCTCCCCCCAGCCCCCTCCAGAGGCAGGGCTGTTAAGTTCTGTTTTGCAAAATGCCAAGAGCGGGCAATTTCCCCCTCTGGAGGGGGCTAGGGAGAGGAATTGTTGAGGATATTTCCAATTTATCCGAGCTTCCTCCCCCCCACCCCCCTCCAGAGGGGGAGAACATCCTGCAAAGGTTGAAAATTTGTGCAAACTTTAACATTTTAAAGTTTGTGAAACAGAACTTAACAGCCCTGCCTTCAGAGGGAGAGAACAGCCTGCAAAACTTTAACTTTAGGAATGAAATTAGGAACTTAGGATGGTACAAAGTGCGTTTAATTTTCAAAAGATTAATTAGCAAGTACTCTATTCAATAGTTATCCGTCTGTTAAACTGGAGCTAATAAAAAGTAAGCTCCACTAACTCCTTATAACCTCTAACATCCCTTAGTCCTCCTCCTCTGTTATTTGATCTAATAACTCCGCCGCATCTTCCAATAAAGCCGCGTCTTCTTCGGGAGTCAAATCTGATTCAGTCGTATCTGCTGTTGCATCTGCAATTTCTTCATCAATGCCTTCATCTGTCAACCAGAAATTATTAATTCCTTCTCCCTGTATTAAACGTAATTTTGCGAGGTTTAACAGTTCCAATAAGGCAAGGAAGGTAACAATGGCATGAATACGATTTTCGCAAGGTGCAAAAATATGTTCAAAGGTAGGTTTCTTTCCAGCTTTTACTTTAGATAAAATAAAAACTTGCTGCCCTTGGATAGAATAATTATAATTGACAACCGTATGGACATTTGTCCTTCGGCTATTATCCTCAAATCGTTCTACTACTTTTGAAAAAGTCTTCATTAACTTGAAAAGGGTCAAAGATTCCAATTCTATATCAACCAAAGCCTTTTTAGCAATCAATTTTATATCTTTAGAGGTATTGCCTCTAAAGGTTTGTTTAGAACGATGCGCTTCTTTTTCTCGCATCTCTTCTAACACACTTTTATATCGCTTGTATTCTAATAAACGCTGTACCAATTCTTCTCTAGGATCTACCTCATTTCCCTCTTCATCTATTGGTTTTCTAGGGATCAACATCTTTGCTTTGATCCGCATTAAGGTCGCTGCTACTAATATAAACTCACTAGCTAAATCAATATTCATAGACTCCATGTGCCGAATATATTCCAGAAAATCATCTGCAATTTTGGTAATAGGAATGTTATAAATATCTAATTCATCTCTTTCTATAAAAAAGAGTAATAGATCAAAAGGCCCTTCAAATTGGGACAGTTTAATTGTATAAGTTGAATTCGTAGCAGTCATTTATTTTTTTCTAGCGGTCAAGAGGCAATAAAAGAAGTCAGAGGTCAGATCATTTACTTCTTTTTTAGCTCAATAATTGCTTAACAAGCGTAGAGATAGATTTACCATCTGCTTGACCAGCTAATTGTTTAGAAGCCATGCCCATGACTTTACCCATATCTTTCATTGAAGAAGCACCTGTTTGTTCAATTAAACCTTTGATAAAGGGTCGTCAAGGCTGCTGCATCCATTTGCTGCGGCAAATATTTTTCAATGACAGCGATTTCTTCTATTTCTATTTTCGCCAAATCGGCCCGATCTTGCTTTTCATAAATCGCTAAAGAATCTTTCGTTGCTTTACCAATTTTTGCAACATCTTGATTTCTGTCGCTTCATCCATCGCTTTGCCACTTCCATCTGTCTTTGCTAATAGCAATTGAGATTTGATCGCTCGAATACCTCGTTTTGCAGCATCGTCCTTTGCCTTCATGGCTGTTTTTAAATCTGCGTTAATTTTTTCTTCTAAAGTCATTTTATACTTGTTTGTAGTTCTTGCATGATGATAAATTGCCATAAAATACAACTTAACTAGATACAAAAGCCATCCTTACAAAATTAAGGCTAAATCTCCTTAAAAGCAGAGAAATAGCGGTTGAGTTATCCACATTTTTTTTAAAAGGTATTCTATGGGTTGCCTTCGACTCCGCTCAGTCAACAGAGAGGAGCGATGGGGTTGACTGAGCGGAGTCGAAGGCAACCGAAACGCTTTTCACTCTTTCTGCGCCTCCACCAAGCGTGTCAAGCCCACAAAGTCTTCCAAAGACAACTGTTCTGGTCGTTTCGTTAGTAAAGGCAAATCCAGAAAGGCTTTATCTTTTGAAAAGGCTTTCATTGTATTTCGCAGCATTTTCGACGTTGGCTAAACGCTTGTTTGACTACTTTCCGAAGGTTTTTATAGTCGCAGCCCAATTCATCGTTCTCTTTTCTAACCAATCTAATGACCGCAGATTCAACCTTTGGAGGCGGCGTAAAGTTCCCATTGCTCACATCAAATAAGAGTTCACCGTCATAATAGGCTTGTACTAAAACGCTAATCACCCCGTAAGTTTTACTACCTGGCCCTGCTACTACCCGATCTGCCACTTCTTTTGAAACATGCCCACCATTTCTGGTATTTGCTCCTTATATTCCAACAATTTGAATAAAATTTGACTGGAAATGTTATAGGGATAATTGCCGATCAAGGCAAAGGATTGGTCTTTAAAAAAAAATTCTAAAGGAACTTTTAAGAAATCCTCCGAGATGATTTGCCCTTTCAATTGTGGAAAATTGTGTTGAATATAACTAATCATGTCTCTATCTGCTTCTACAACAACCAACTCTTCTTCTCTTTCTAACAGATATTTGGTCAACATACCTTTTCCTGGTCCTACTTCTAGGATTTTATCATATTTATCCGTCAATATTAAGCTATCAGCGATTCGCGCCGCTATAGATTCATTATTTAAAAAATGTTGTCCAAATGATTTTTTTTGCTCTCACAATTTTTTTATTAATTTATTTCTTGGCTCCGCTAGCCATTAATATTTAATATTCAGCTGACTTTCTGGGGTATGTTCTTAATGTTGAATGATTAAATGTTGAATGTTGAATATAAGACTATTCGAACTAAAATTTTCTACAATATTTAACAAAAATTCAGGTGCAAGCATTCAACATTGAGAATTTACACTTCTGAGTAAGTTCTCAATGTTGAATTAAAAATGATGAATGATGAATAACCAACAGGACGTACATGCTTGGTTTTTAAGGTTAAGTGGATTCATCATTCCTCATTCATCATTTCTTATTGAGAATTTACACTTCTGACACCTAAATGCCTGTTTTTTCAGAAACAAATATTAGGAAAAAAAATTAAACTGTTTCGAATACTATATTTATGTATCTTTGCAAAAGTACTCAATGAAAAAGACTTTAGTTGGTCTTTAGCATTTGGTCTTTAGTCTTTAGTGCGCAATAGTTTGGTTGTAACAAGTCAGCTAATCCTTTCTTTATATTCGACTAAAAACAAGGATCGTAAGAAAATATTTTTCTTTAAATAAAGCCCTTGTTCACTGCCACTAAACCTGTCAACCTCTGGTTGAGACCAAAGACCAAAGACCAAAGACCAAAGACCAACAAATTAAAGACCTATTTATTGTCCTGTAGGAAGTCGGAAACCAAAAAAACATCGTGCTGTAATGAGTTTTAGAATAAATTTAGTCGAATATCCAAATACAGAAGATAACCTTCTTATATTAGCCTCGAACAACTACCTAAGTCCTGTTTTGCCCTACTTAAACGAGAACGAAAAGGCTTACCTAGAGCACGCCGTTGCTGATAAAATTAATTATGTTTTCTTTCCTAAAAAGGGACATAGTCTATTAGTTCATTTTATCGAAACTAAGGAAGATACTCCCACTCAAAAAGAAACGGTTCGTGTAGCCGGTAATTTGATTACTACGGCCTTTACACATTACAAAATCAAGCAAATTTCATTAGTCAATACTATTAATAGCATTAGTATAGAAGACTATGTAGAAGGGATGATTTTGGGTGGCTATCAATTTACGAAATATTTTAGCAACGATAAAAATAATAACAAACTACCTCATCAAATAAATATCTCCTCCAAAGACTTATCTCCTAAAAATCTCGATAGCCTCCAAGCTGTCTTAGAAGCAACCTATAAAGCAAGAGATTTAGTCAATGAACCACAATCCTACCTTACTGCTACAAAGTTAGGAGAAGAAATCGAGACATTGGGAAGCAGGTACGGCTTTTCTGTTGAAGTATTAGACAAACCAAAGATTGAGGCATTGAATATGGGCGGTCTCTTAGCCGTAAACAAAGGTAGTTTTGGCCCACCCCGATTCTGTATCATGGAATGGAAACATCCTGAAGCTACGAACACCAAGCCTATTGTTTTAGTGGGTAAAGGAGTTGTTTTTGATACAGGTGGCGTGAATTTAAAACCTACCCCCAATTCCCTAGCTACTATGAAATGTGATATGGCGGGCGCAGCTACGGTGGTCGGTGCTATGGTGGCTGTCTCTAAGGCGAAACTACCTTTGCACGTAATCGCTTTGGTCCCTGCTACAGATAATCGTATAGGCAATGATGCGTATTTACCAGGAGATGTGATCACCATGTACGATGGCACGACGGTAGAAGTGCTAAATACAGATGCAGAAGGTCGCTTGATATTGGCGGATGCGCTACATTTTGCAAAAAAATATGACCCAGAGTTAGTTTTAGATTTTGCGACTTTAACAGGCGCAGCAGTACGTTCTTTAGGACATCATGCTATTTGCTATATGGGAACGGCTGGCGGGAAAGTAAAAAGAAGCTTGGAAGAAAGTGGGCAAACCGTCTTTGAACGGCTAGTAGAATTTCCGCTTTGGCAGGAATACGGAAAGCAATTAAAATCTAACATAGCAGATTTAAGAAATATTGGTGGCCCTGCCGCAGGCATGATTACCGCAGGAAAATTTTTGGAACACTTTACGAATTATCCTTGGCTACACTTCGATATTGCTGGCCCTGCTTATTTACAAGCCTCTGACAATTATCGAACGAAGGATGGTACAGGGGTTGGTGTTCGCTTGGTCTTTGATTTTTTGAAAAATTATGAGCAGGGAAGCATGGAGAAAATTTAAATACATGAATAAGCATACGGAGGCACGGAGATTAAAACACAGTGCATAGAGGTAATGAAATTATTTATCCTAAAAAGGGTCGATTGTATAAATCGACCCTTTTTTCGTTGGAGGATTCCCTAAGTTTATCTAACTATTTTCGTACAAAAAACATACAAATTAATTGAGTGTAAAACAATCTTGGGGCAGGTCCCTACGTCCACGTCCTGTCATTTCGAAGAAATCTGTACCGTCCCTACCTCCACCTTTACTATGCGAATTACACGTGGATGTTGGAACGGTACAGATTTCTTCGAAATGACAACGCGTGGATGTAGGGATGCAAATTACTCGCTCCTAAATATCAAATACTTTTACTCTTTAGATAAATCTGTCCTACTTCTTTATCTGTATCAAAAAAGATCTGCTATATAAATGGAAGGTCTTTTTTATCTAATTTCTCCAAAACATTGAACCAATCCTCATTTTTTTCTATTCTTACAAAACAACGTATTCATCATTTGTCATTTCTACTTTTCGGCAGACAGGCATCGTTTTAATTAACTGGATGTTGGTCTTTAATAAGCTGCAAAGCTTTAGATAAATATTTAAGCGTGGCCTGCCAAAGACTAAAGACTAATTGCTAAAGACAAGTTTCAACCATGGGGCAAGAAAAGAAATTCGATTATCAGTTATTTGGGAGAGTGATTGCCTTGGCAAAGCCCTACAAACGTATCTTCATCATTGCAGGTGTTTTGGCAGTCGTCTTAGCACCTGTAGCTACCTTGCGCCCTTATTTGATTAAAGTCTTGGTGGATGATTATATTTTTAAATACGATATTCCAGGAATGACGAAAGTCGCCCTACTTTTTTGTGTCGTATTAGTCATACATGTATTATTACAGTATGCTTTTATTTATACGACAAATTGGTTGGGACAATCGGTTATCAAAGATTTAAGGGTGAATGTATTTAAGCATATCACGAGTTTGAAATTGAGCTATTTTGATAAGACCCCTATTGGAACATCCACAACACGAACGATCAATGATATAGAGACCATTAATACCGTATTTTCTCAAGGGGTTATTACAATTATTGCAGATTTATTGACGCTCTTTGCCGTATTAGGTATTATGTTTTATACCAGTTGGGAACTGACTTTAGTTTGTCTAGTCACCATGCCTTTTTTGATCGTGGCTACTTATATTTTCAAAGAAAAAGTCAAAGCATCCTATCAAGTTGTCCGTACACAAATTTCTCGGATGAATGCTTTTTTGCAAGAGCGCATTTCGGGTATGCGCATGGTGCAAATATTCAATGCAGAGGAACAAGAAATGGCGAAATTCAAAGAGATCAATCGGGAATACACGGGAGCAAATTTGAATGCCATTTTATATTATGCCGTCTTCTTTCCCGTAGTAGAAATTATTTCTGCAGCTGCTTTAGGTTTAATGGTATGGTATGGTGCTAGGGGTGTGATTGGTGGAGATGTTACTTTAGGCGCCTTGGTAGCTTTTCCAATTTTCTTATCTATGCTTTTTAGACCAATGCGGATGTTAGCGGATAAGTTTAATACGCTACAGATGGGCTTGGTCGCTGCTGATCGGGTTTTTGAATTATTGGACAATGATAAAACAATTGAAAACAAAGGGACTTTACAAGTCGAACGACTAAAAGGAAACTTAGAATTTCAAGATGTGAGCTTCGCTTATATTGCTAAAGAATACGTTTTGAAAAATCTAAATTTCAAAGTAAACGCTGGAGAAACGTTAGCCATTGTCGGTAGTACAGGTTCCGGTAAATCTACGATCATTAATATCCTCAATCGCTTTTACGAATTGAATGGTGGCACTATTTTAATTGATGGTGTTGATATTAAAACGTATCAATTAGCGGCTTTGCGCCAAAGAATTGCCATCGTCTTGCAAGATGTCTTTTTATTCTCTGGTTCTGTATTTGACATATTACGCTTCGTGATACAACCATTTCTAGAGAGACGGTTATCGAATCCGCCAAAATGATTGGTGCGCATGAATTCATCATGAAATTACCAGGTGGCTATGATTATGAGTGATGGAACGGGGAGCAACCTTATCTATGGGGCAACGCCAATTAATATCTTTTGTACGTGCCTTAGTCTTTGATCCTGATATTTTGATTTTGGATGAGGCGACTTCTTCTATTGATCCAGAGTCAGAATCGGTTATTCAGTTTGCGATAGAAACCTTAATACAAAAGCGTACTTCCATTATTGTCGCACATCGTTTGTCTACCATTCGTCATGCCAACAATATAATGGTATTGGATAAAGGAGAAATAATGGAATTTGGTTCTCATCAAGAATTATTGCAACTGGATGAGGGCCATTATAAGCAATTATATGAAATGCAGTTTGTTGGTGTAGAATCATAAGATTCACTTTCCTATACTGTTAAAAAATGTAGCAAATCATCTCCTTTGCTCTACATAAAATCCACATCTACTGCATAAGGATATTTCATCAAATAGTGTAACGCACGTTGCATATCAAAGGCTTCAAAAACTACATTGTATAGCATTTCTGTAATAGGTACATGGAGTTTATAATGCTTTGCCAATTGTCGGACAATTTTTAAGTGCGCACTCCTTCTGCCAATTCAGGCATAGAATCCAAAATATCTTTAAAAGCTTCGCCTTGTCCTAATCTTTTCCCAAAAGTATAATTTCTACTATCTATACTAGTTGCAGTAGCTATCAAATCGCCAATACCGGCAGTCCCCAAAAAAGCTTTAGCATCAGTTCCCATAGCCCCTCCTATATGAATCATTTCTGTTAAGCCTCTTGTAATTAACATGGCCTGTATATTCTTACCCATAGCCCATACCATCTAAAATACCCGAACCAATGGCAATGATGTTTTTTAAGGCTCCTGCTAATTCTGTCCCTAACAATTCATGAGATCCAAAAACATGAAACTGGCGACTATTTAATAGTTTTTTTCCCCGCTTAATGACTTCCGAAAAAGGGCTAGCAATAACCGTTGCCGTCGGCTGTCCACCCAATATTTCAGAGGCTAAATTGGGGCCAGCAAGACAACCTATTCTTACGACAACACTTTCTTGACGAATCACCTCACTCATAGTGCAAACATTGCCTCTAGTCAATTTTGTTTCTTGAAAAAGGAGGGCTTCTTCTTCCATATCTTTCAGACCAAAACCTTTTGTTCCATGTATAAGAATATGATAAGGATGTAAATAGGGGCCTAAATCTTTCATTAAATCCCTAAAATTTTTGGAAGGAACAATAGGAAAAATAAGATCACAAGCGGCCGCCATGTTTTCTAGGTCATTCATCGGATGAATATGATCAGATATGGTTATTCCTAAATGTTGTCGTGTTTCTTTAATTCGCTGAACCAAAGATTCGTTCCTACTATACAATAAGGTCTCTACGCCGTTTAACGCTAATAAGTTGGCAATGGCCGTCCCAAAACTACCTGCACCAATAACGCCTATTTTTTTCTTTTGTGTACTCAAATTGCTTCGTCTTGATTCATTGATTGGTTAACTAATTACTTAGCAGCCGCAGCTACCGTTTCCACTTTCGACCAAACTCTAAATACATTCTTATAACAAATATTCTCAATATCTTCTTCTGTATAACCACGCTTTAATAGCACATAAATCAAATTAGGAAATTGAGAAACATCTTTTAATCCCGTAGGTAAACTATCCCAACACCATCGTAATCAGAACCAAATCCAACATGCTCAGAACTGCCCGTCAATTGCACCACATGATCAATATGGTCTGCCACTTTTTCTACATCTGAAAAAAGAGCTGGATTGTCTTTTTGGAATTGTTCTATGATTGGTTTTGCTGCTTCATCTGTATATTTCAGCCCTCTTTCTTCAAGCAAAGCAAGCATCTTAGACCTAAGACCATTTCTTTGTTAGCAATGTCTCCATCCAAGAAAGTTGAGCCAAAATTTATTTGAATAACGCCACCATGCTCCCCCATTCTTCGAATCATATCATCACTCATATTTCGCTCAAACCCAGGCGTAAACTTTCGCGCAGACGAGTGAGAAGCAATACAAGGTACATCTGTCAAATCCATAACTTGATAAAACGTAGAATCCGAAACGTGCGAAATATCCACCATAATACCTACTCGATTCATTTCTAAAACCACCTCTCTACCGAAAGCACTCAAGCCATTCCAAGTACGAGTTGTATCATAAGAAGAATCGCAAATTAAATTATCCTTGGAATGTGTCAAAGTGATATAACGAATACCTCTTTCTTGAAAATAAGCCACGTTTGAAATATCATCTTCTATAGGTGCCCCATTTTCCATACCCATTGGCAAGGAAATAATTCCTTTTTCAAAATGGCACTTACTTGCGCTGGACTAGTACTAATAGCAAATTTATCGGGATGTGCTATAGCAATACCACTAACCATATCGATTAAAGAATCTGCAAATTCTTTCGCGCCGCCTGTTTCTTGATAAGATGCAGGAATATAAATAGACATAAAAGGGGCATCTAATCCGCCTTTCTTAGCACGAACATAATCAAAATCTCCATCTGCTGTTTCTATAGGAATACCTAAGAATTCTTTCGTTAATTTGAAATTTCTAACTTCTAGTCGATAGGGCAAATCAACATGTCCATCCGTAATAATGTATTTATGGGCGAGTTTGTTTGCGTACTCTTTTAATTCTGCATCAGAGAATTGATCTACTGTTTTGATAATTGGCGTAACCACTTCCTCTGGCACTTGATCTATAACATTTTTAGTGGAACTACAGGATAAACAAAACAGTATAGAGCATAAAAATAGTAAACGAAAAATCATAGGTTGATTTATTTGTAATCTTATATAAATTAGTAAAATAAGATTAGGGAGTTGGCAATAAATAAAGTACCCGTTATGGCGTAGTTATTTTTTCCTAGTCCCTTAAGTAACGACTAAAGAATAATTTGAACACCAAAGGTAATTGACAGGGCTGATAAACTTATCATATTTACTGGTATAAATTAAAGCAAATCACCTATCAAATTAAAAAGTCCCAATAAAATACAAAAAAAAAGCCCTTTTGATGAAGTAACATCAAAAGGGCTTTTTTTTGCACATTCTTTATCTAAAAGGGTAAATCATCTTCTACAGAGGCAGGCGCATCACTAACCGTAGGAAAAGCCCCTGCTTCGGCTGGAGGTGGTGGTGGCGCACTAGTCGCAGTAGCAGTACCTGCTTCTACTCTCCAAGCATTCAAATTAGTGAAATATTTTCCTTGCCATTCTCTTCCTCTTAAATCAAAATGTACTTTTATCGTGTCTCCTTCTTTATAGGCATCTATAATAGAACAACGATCTTGCACTACTTGAAATTTTACAAATTGTGGATAATTCCCATCCACTTCAATAACAAATTCTCTAGCTTGAAAAGAATCTGTTTTCTTTTCTGTATCAAATACTTTATGTAATCGACCAACTACTTCAAAAGACATGTTAGTATAGTATTATGAACCTGTCTAAAATCATTATTTTGATAATGTTTATACACGTTCTTATATTAAAAAGTTTAATTTCATTACAAAGATAAACAAAATGTTTATCTTTTGCTTCCTTTATCTTCTCCCTCGACCATTATTACTTCTCCCTCGACCATTATTATTTCTACCTCGTCGATTATCTCCTCTATAGTCTCTATCTCCTCTACTGTCAGAAGTATTCTTCTTTCGTTTTTAGCATTTGCAAGGTTATCTATGGAAGTATCCTCAGGCAGCAATAATTTACCATCAGACATAGACAATAAATTTCTCTAATTACCTCATCGCTTACATAATGCTCTCGATTCCAGGTTTTGTAAGCTAGTTTCATATAAGAGCCAATCACTTTAATAAAACCTTGCAATTTTGGCCCTTCTTCCATACCTAAAGCCTTATTGATTAATTGCTGGACATTGTTACCATAATGTCTATACCTAGCTTCTTTCTTAGGATAAACAATCTTTTCTGGCTTTTTCTTGTAATCTTCTGGAGTTGGGATGATTCCACTTGGGGGAGATACCTCCAAGTCATATTCAGCAATTCTGAACACATGTTTCCACAAGCGCTCTTTATAGTCCTCAATATTCCGATTTTGAGGATGCATTTGTTGCATCAATAGCACTACCTTTTCTATAAATTCTTGTCGTTCTTCGCCATCTTCTATTGATTTACCGTGCAAAATTAATCGTTGAACATTGCGACCGTATTCTGGAATAATCAATAATTCTCTTTGAGAATTATATTCCATTTTAAGTGGATTATCTACCATCATATTTATTCGTATTTGCGTTTTGTTTAGTTAGATCTTAATCATTCGCTTCCATCTAACTTAAAAACTGTAACTCCCTTAAGCTATCGTTGGATGAAGGGAGGGTAAAGGAACACATAGAATAGATTCTTTGCAAGGTAAGCATTTTTCTTATTTCGTAAAGAATCTACACCCTATCCTTTGTTCATGTATCTTTTTCTAGCAAGTAAAGTTACTCAACTGTTACCGATTTTGCTAGTTTCGAGGTTGATCTACATTACAACCTCGCAATAAAGCAATATGGTAAGAGAGTAATTGTAATGGAATAACAGAAATTAAAGGCGTTAACGGCTCTTCTGTTTCTGGTATTTCTATTGTATAGTCCGCAATTTTGCCGATTTCTTCTTCCCCCTCAGTTATTATAGCAATAACCCTACCTCCTCTAGCTTTTACTTCTTGAATGTTGCTGATTATTTTTTCATAGGCACTTTTATTGGTCGCCATGACAATTACCGGCATATTTTCATCAATTAAAGCAATAGGCCCATGCTTCATTTCCGCAGCGGGATATCCTTCTGCATGGATATAAGAAATCTCTTTCAACTTTAATGCGCCTTCTAATGCTACAGGGAAACTATATCCTCTACCCAAATATAAAGCATTTGGTGCATCCATGATTTCTCTGGCAATCCATTCAATCTTACTATTTGTCTCTAATGCTTGCTGTACTTTATTTGGAATCAATTCTAATTCCGTGATTAATTGACGATAATATGGTTCTGATATAGTTCCTTTTTTATTTGCTAAGGTTAAAGCAATCATTGTTAATAGCGTCACTTGCCCCGTAAAGGCTTTAGTAGAAGCAACGCCTATTTCTGGACCAGCATGGATATAAGAACCTTCGTCTACAAATCTAGCAATAGAAGAACCCACTACATTGACTACTCCATAAATAGAAGCACCTTTAGATTTAGCTAATTCAAGTGCTGCCAAGGTATCTGCTGTTTCACCTGATTGAGAAATAGCAAATACAATATCTCGCTCTGAAATAATTGGGTTTCTATATCTGAATTCAGAAGCATATTCTACTTCTACGGGTATACGGACTAAGTCTTCAAACAAATATTCTCCAATCAAGCCTGCATGCCAAGAGGTACCGCAACCAACAATAATAAAACGATCTGCATTCAATAATTTATTAGCAAGATTGTCGATGCCACTCAACTTAATCCAGCCATCTTCTGTATTCAATCTTCCTCTAAGGCATTCTCGAATAGTCGCTGGCTGTTCGTTGATCTCTTTAAGCATGAAATGCTCATATCCCCCTTTCTCTAACATCCCGATTTCTATTTCTAGCTCTTGAATAAATGGATGCTGTATTTCATTAGCAAAAGTCTTAATTTCCATTTTCCCTGATCGAGTCAGCATAACAATCTCTTCATCTTTCAAGTAAACCACTTTCTTGGTGTGCTCTACAATTGGTGTACCATCCGAGCCAACATAAAAACCATCTTTACCTACACCAACTACTAAAGGACTAGATTTTCTGGCCGCTACTAATTTATCAGGATCATTCTTATCCATTACAACGATAGCATACGCACCTGTCACTTTTGTTAAAGCAACTCTTACTGCGTCTTCTAATGTCAGGTCATCAATTTTTCGGATTTCTTCAATTAGATTCACCAAAACCTCTGTATCTGTTTCCGTTTCAAATTGATGCCCTTTCTTAGTTAACGCTTCTTTTAAAAGGGAATAATTTTCGATAATCCCATTATGAACTAGAATTAAATTACCACTTGTAGATTTATGTGGAATGTGCATTCACATCGTCTGGTTTACCATGTGTTGCCCAACGGGTATGGCCAATTCCTATAGTCCCTTCTGTGGAGCGGTCTCCTATAAATTCTTCTAAATTTTTTACTTTTCCCTTCTTTTTATACAGGTTCAATTCTCCATTTAATAGGGCAACTCCCGCACTATCATAGCCTCTATATTCTAATCTTTTAAGCCTTTTAATAAAATCGGATAAGCTTGTTTTTTTCCTAAATAAGCAACAATTCCACACATATCTTTACTATTTTTAAAGGTGAAAAATTAGTTTAGACATTACTCAATGAGTAAATACCAACAATAAAATACGGATTAAATAATTAAGGAATAGTACATTAAGTAAGCGTAAACATAGCTGTTCAGCATTGGCTGAAGTCCATAACATGGAATCTACGTAAATCGCCTTAATTTGTCCAGCAACGGGAAGTTGCTGGACAAAAAGGCTAACACTGTCGTTCTAAGACGAAAATTGCAAATACTTATGTAGACACCATAGGCCTGGCGGCTAGACAGGTTCCATGTTATTAATTAGCGCAAACTAGTACTGAATAGTTACGAGTAAATAATTTAAGTACCAATGAAAAAATAAGCCATCCAGAAGATGTCGTTATTTTTTTATCGTTACTAAAGCTAGTTATCTAGCATACCATTCCTATATGGAACGAGGAGATAATAAATTCAGGTTCTTGGGTAGGTTATTTTTTTCTTAGTTTTCTATTGAAAGAAGGAGTATTGTTGATACTATGACTGATCCTGCCTGCGTGCCTTGGCAGGCAGGTTCAAGAGGAAAATAAGGAAAAAAGAAACAGCCAAGAATCTGAATTTATTGTTTCGTCGTTCCTATGGCAGTCAATATACTTACGAAAGAAATAAGCAATTGTTTGTTGTTTTAGGGAAGGAAAAGAAGGTCTGAATTTAGTTGATCTGAATATAAAAGAAATGAAGATAATCTAGCCTTTCGGCAGTACATCTTCATTTCTTTTATTTATGCTATAGCTTATTCTACTGAACAATAATTTTTTTTTAATATGATAGGCTCCAAAAAGTTGGAGCGAAATTGGCATAAAAAAAGGCGAAAAAAATAGTCACCAAACTCTTTTTCCGCCATGATAGAATTACAAAATTTTGAGGATTTGCAAAAGCAAATACCAGTTATCACAGAGAAAAAATTAAGCCAATTATTATTGGTTTGTACTTGTATTTTAGCTGCACAAACGACTAATTTGAGTACAGCAGCTAAAAGAATGAGCAAAACACTTGGCAAAATAGTCAAATTTGATACTGCTTATGCTCGTTTGAAACGTTTTTTTCAAACAGGAAACTCTATTGGTATTCTTCAGTTCGTTTGTATTTTGGCTATCAAAACTTTCTGTCAAAATTCTGATTGCTATTTACTTTTAGACCGAACCAATTGGAAATATGGTAAAGTCCATATTAATTTATTAGTTATTGGTCTACTTTATAGAGATGTTTTTATCCCTTTAGTTTGGCTTGATTTGGGGCGTGCTGGCAACAGCAATTCTAAGCAACGACTTGATTTATTAGACAAATTACTCAATTGGTGGTCCTTATCAGGTGTTCCTTTGCCTAAGTTATACATCGCTGGAGACCGTGAATTTATTGGTTTCCAATGGTTTAAAGGCTTAGAAAAAAGAGGCATTGATTATGTTATGCGAATTCCTGCCAGTTTTAAACTGGAACTTTGGTTTAATGGTAAAATCAAGGATCGAAAATTGGGCTTGAAAATTATTCAACGTTACCTCTCTGCTTCAGGTAAAGATAGCGTTGAGGCCGTTTTAATGTCAGAATTAATCGTTCGTCTTACCGCATTTGATAATGATAGTTCCAGAGGTAAAGCAAAGTATATTTTTTTGATGACCAATATGGAAAACCTTACAGAAGCCTCAAAATTTTATCGTAAAACTCAACTTTTGCATTTGAGTAAATATCAGTTAGATCATTGAAAATTGGGTAAATCGTAAAAATGACAGGGATTATTTAGTTTTACAAGAAACTAGTACAATGATCCCCTTAATAGATATTCCAGAAATAGTTAAACACTACGCGCCAAAATTTGAATCTGTGTTTACGGATAGCGATTTTTCTAAATTCCAGAAATATATATCTGGTCTGATTGTATCAGAAAATAAGACAGTAGAAGCAATTAATCGACTCTTTGTTTTAGATGTCAAGAACCAGAGTACCTTAAATCGTTTTTTGACAGCTTCCACTTATGAATTGTCAAGTTTAAACGATAGTCGTTTAAATTTAATGAATGAACAGGAAGCAACCAAATTTAAAGATGGAGGCGTTCTAGGCTTAGATGATACTTTTCTGATTCACTATGGAAAAAGTTTTGAGAAAATTGCTTTTTTACATGACCACTCTACAGGACAACATGTATGGACACACAATCTAGTGAACCTACATTACAGCGATGACCAAGTAGATTATCCAGCATTTTTTGAATTATGGCAACCCTTGGAAGTAGATGAATTAGAAAAGGTGCTCAGAGAATTAGATGCGATCAAACCCAAGAAAGAATTTCTCAAAGAATCCGACCCAAAAAAATGGAAACAACATTTATTATATCTATCTAAAAAGAAACAGTATGAAGACCATCCAAGTGTGCAACAAACCTACAGATCAAAACTAGTTATTGGAAAAGATTTACTTCGTCAGTTTTTTCAGCGGTATCCTGATTTAGATATTGCGGTTAGTTTTGACAAATGGTTTACTTGTCCTAAGTTTTGTAAATTCGTTGATAAAGAGTTAGATAGAGCCTATGTAGCTGGCATAAAGAGTGATCAAAAGTTATTGCTTCGAGGAAGTAAAAAAATAACTATCTCTGATTTTGTCAAGCAACTACACGAAGAACAAAAAATGAAATTAGAAAAGGGAGAAACGGAGAATCTACCTTTTCAGAAATGTACGATTAAATACAAAGGCAAAAAAGAAGTCTATTACAATTATTGTAAGACGCATCATATCTGCGGCTATGGCAGACAAAAATTACTCATCTCTCATAGGAAAGATGATTTGTCGGATAGCGCTGGAACATTTATTGGGAATCGCCGTCATTGGCGAGTACAACACTTAACCAAGGTCGGTCGCCACCGCTGGCCTGTTGAAGAGTATCACAAAGAAGGCAAAGCCGAAGGCTTGGACCAATATCAAATTAGAACTTTGAGGCTATCGAAAAAACACATAGCCCTTGTCGCTCTAGTTTATTCGTTATTGCAACATGCTCGCTATGACTCTGCTTTACTAAACAATCTTCAAAATCAACTCGATACAGACATCGAGGGTTCTCTAGCTTACTGGCGACGAACTACACAAGCGCAGTCTTTGTGGATGTTGGTGCAGTGGATAGATACTGCTTTAAAACAAGAAATGTCTTTGCAAGAAATTATGAACTTACTACTACCTTGTTTTAATTTGAACTGATTGTTCTGACTAAGCAGTCGATCTTAATTTGTATTCGCTATGCTTTTACATCAGAATGGAATACCACCATTTTGGTGAATGGTGATGCTTTACCCAATTGTCAATGAACTAGTCTTGGCTATTAGCCAAATTTTGCTTCTTTTTTAATTTTTTTGAGACTTTTTCTTAAATGCAAAAGTTGAGGTAAAAGATACAAAATTGAGATTTGCTTTAAGCATCTAAAAAATAGTGGCTTACGCTTGGAAGAATTAGCGATTCAGGGGCAACATAAAATTGATTTAATGTTTGCCGCTTTAACGTTAATTTATATCATGGCTATTCAAAAAGGAATTGTCCATTTTGAACAGATAGAACCGCAAGAAATGAAAGTTTTTTACGACCCCAAACCATATATTGCGCCCGCTAAATCTGTTTTTATGCAAGGGTTTGAAAATTTATTAGCGACTGTCTTCTCTTTTGAAGAAGTTTTCAATGAAATTATTCAGCTAGTTAAATGGATCGCTAAACCACAAAACCCTCTTTATCAACATTTTTACACTTTAGAAAATTTTAATGTTCAGTAGAATAGCTATAGCTATAATTGGGTATAAATCAAATTCAATTTCGGTGCAAATTCTGGATGATTTGCTCCATAAAAGATCACTCTATTAGCGCGCATTGCCTTAGGTATAACAGGCAAGTAGAAGGCATTGAGCTCGGATCCTGCACTTAATAATACATTATTGGAAACCTCCCCATCTAATAAATCTTGGAAATAGGAAGATATATTAATTGTATAGGTAGTTATCAATTGACCATTCACTAGGGTCGTATCGGGAATACCGCCAAAAACATCCGTATCAATTGGATTGGTACTAAGAATCGCTGCCAATACATCCTCTAGCATTATTTTGATACCTTCATTACTGGTGGCTGCCACTATTTGTTCCGCCACAGGATACTGACCTGCTTCTGCATCAGCGGCTACCGTCAACTCTAGTTCTGCCTTATTTACTACAATATTCTCAAAACCAGATAAATCTGGAAAGCTGACCGCAACATTGGCACCAGCCATACCTTGCATATACGCTAAATCCACAGAGCTTTGGTTCAGGGCTTCCTCAATTACGGAGCCTGTTGTCTCATGGACTAAATGACTGTTCCGAGCATTCCCAACTGTAAATGGAAAACGATATTCAAATTTAATATCCTCTCTTTGAACAGAATGATAATACAAGGTAATTCTGCTAATGGAGGAATTAAAACTAAAAGAAACCATTCCCCCAGAAGAATTTACAGGTTTAATATAAAGCCCTTTAAAATAGTTTAAGAAAGTTGTATCTGACCCATAAAAAGACGTATCTGACAAAAATTCTTGTCCTAATTCTAGACTCAATGGAATTCTAACATGAGGTCTTTCCTTTGTCGTGATAATGCTATCGCTATCGGCAGAATAATTAGCCACTAAAACACTATCTGCAAAGGCTGGAATAAAACTAGCACTACCAATAGGTGTTGGATTAGTCGCAAAACTTCTATCAGAAAGATAATCTGCTGTATTGGATAAGGATTCTTCCAATCTATAAATTTCTACGCCAATTGGCTCCGTCAAATCTCCATAAGCCCCTAAAGAATCATAGGCTAAAGATAAGATGATGGAGTCTACTGCAAATAAGCCATTTAGATTAGGAGGGTCCGTACTTTTGGTAACCTGAGTATAAATACCCGCACTACTTGTCCCAAACACAGGGTCTTCTATTTGTCCAAACAAATAAGCTCCCAACTGAAAAGTAATAAATGGATTATAGGTCGGTACGGGAGTGCCTGCAACAGTGGATACATCAACAGGAATCTCATTAGTAAATTGGAAATTTGCTTGATCTTCTTCTAATAACTCCGCCCCAATCAGGGTTGGTTCTGTACAAGAGAATGTAATACTTATTGCAAAAAGGGCAAGGAAAAAAGCTGTTTGTCTCATTGTTAAATTAACCTTTGTATGTCAAGAAGTCAGAAATAAATAACGCTACCAAATTGATAAGGTATTCTATCAATATCTTCTAAATTCTTACAAAAGAAAAACGAGGAATAAGCATGATTATTATTCCTCGTTTATGTTGTATTAATTTGAACTACATTTATCGTCTACTGAACAGGTTCTTCTTCTTCTAATAAAGAATTATAAAATCCTAAATAAGAAGATAATAAATCCTCTTCATTTGGAGGATCTAAAACAGGTTTGTCTAATAACTTAATACCATCTACTAACTCATCATCCATGCCTTCACTACCTAAAATAACCGCATCAGCAGATTGTGCTGCTCCATTTACAAGCGTAAATTCTTCATTCTTAGTGTAGGCCGCTAAATCTGTTATTTCCAGATCATTAATAGATGCTTTTTCTAAGAAATCAGCAGAATAAGGAGTACCTATTTCGCTATCATACGCCGAATAAACAATTTTTGCATTATTGAATAACGGCTCTGATTTATAAGCTGTTTTCAAATACAAAGGCAGCAAACTAGTCATCCAACCGTGGCAATGAATGATATCTGGTGGCCACCCAAATTTTTTCACTGTTTCTAACACGCCTTTACAAAAGAAGATCATCCGATCAGGATTATCTTCAAAAGGTTTGCCTTCAGAATCTGCAAAAACAGACTTTCGTTTGAAAAAGTCTTCATTGTCCAAAAAGTATACTTGCATTCTTGCGCCTTGGACGGAAGCAACTTTGATTATTAAAGGATAATCATCATCATTAACGATAATGTTCATCCCTGACAAACGCACTACTTCGTGTAAGCGGTGGCGCCGCTCATTAATAGTACCGAAACGAGGCATTAAAATCCTTATTTCCATACCATTTTCCTGAATGTGTTGAGGGAGATTCCGAGCAATTTCAGAAATCTCGGAGAGGGCGGTATAAGGCTTCATCTCCTGCGTCACAATCAAAACCTTCTTCTTACTCATTAAAACCTATTTGAAGTTAAAAATACTGTCAAAGACCAAACAATACAAAATAACAAAAAGTTAAACTTGCTACTTTACTTTTTGGTATTTATAACAGCTTCTTTTATTAGAAGAGGTGCAAAAATAGCAAAAAAATGCCACTTTTAGCTATTTTACGGACTTTTATAGTCGTTAAACTCTCGTTAAAAGATTAAAATTACGGGTTAAAAAATTGAAATTGAAATCGGAGAAACAACTGATTTATCAGCTGTGTTTCTTTTTCCTAAAATCCCGTCGTAAGGATGTGCCTAGTTGTGGTTTTTAACAAGGCACCTTGCTTCTCCATTATAACATAGATTATTAATAGCACCTACAACATGTTACTATTTAAAAAAGTAGATCAATTACAACATTATTTAAATATACAAAGAGCTAAGGGTCAGCAAATTGGCTATACCCCTACTATGGGTGCCTTACACCAAGGGCACGCTTCTTTGGTTCAAAAATCGAAGGCAGAAAACGATATAAGTGTTTGTAGTATTTTTGTGAATCCTACTCAATTTAACGATCCTGCCGATTTGGAAAAATATCCTCGTACAGAAGCACAGGATATTGATCTCTTATCTCAGCTTGGGAATGACGTCTTATTTTACCCGACTGTAGACCAGGTTTATCCCAAAGATTTAATCATTCCAACTTTTGATTTTGGACAAATTGATAAGGTTATGGAAGGTTTTTATCGCCCAGGACACTTTGATGGCGTGGTAGAGGTCGTCTATCGGCTAGTGGATATCACTCAAGCAAATAGGCTATATATGGGTCAAAAAGACTTCCAACAGTTTACGCTCATTTATCAGATGCTACAGCAAATGAAAAGTAAGACAGAATTAGTAGTTTGCCCCATTATTAGAGAGGAAGATGGTTTGGCTTTGAGCTCTCGAAATGTGCGTTTAAGTGCTCAAAATAGGGCAAACGCACCTGTTATTTCCAAAATACTCCGCTCTTTAAATGACTGGCTACATCAAGATTCTGTAAAAAATGTTAAAGAAAAAGCGCTTGCCTTATTAAGTGAAGTACCTGGTTTCAAACCAGAATATTTGGATATTGTAGATGGTTACACACTTCAACCCATTTCAGATTATGAAGAGTCTCCTTATATTGTGGCTTGTGCGGCTATATGGGCAGGCGATGTTCGACTGATTGATAATGAAATATTGAAGAAACTGGATTAAGTACACTGTAACAGAAATTTCCTTATTTTTTGAATCTGCGCTTTCTGAACCTTTCGGCGAGCGTTTTGAGGAGAGCTAAGGTTCGGAAAGCTTAACTTTCAGAACTTCTGCCTCTCTCAAAACCAACTCCGAAAAGTTCCGAAAGTGGAGATCGTAAACTATAAATAAACTTTTGTTACGCTGTATTAAGCAACAACAAAAAATATGAAAAATATATTCTTCCTCTCCTTCTTGTTTCTATTGGCCTGCCAAACACCAACTGTCTCGCCAGAAGCATCCTCCATCTCAAAAACAACACTAGATCTACCGACAGATCGCTATAATGTAGCCTTTTTAATTATGGATGGTGTTTACAATACCGAATTAACTGCGCCATACGATATTTTTCAACACACGATTTTTAGAAAAAACATCAAGGCAATGAATACTTTTTTAGTTGCCAATACACTTGATCCTATCACTACTTTTGAAGGTATTCGTTTGCTTCCTGATTTTAATTACTTATCTGCTGATTTGCCGAAAATAGATATCTTGGTCGTGCCAAGTGCCGAACATCACTTGGATACTGATTTGGAGGATGAAGCGATGATTAACTTTGTGAAAAAGGTAGATAAAGAAGCATTGTATATTACCTCTCATTGTGATGGTGCTTTTGTATTAGCCAAAGCAGGTATATTGGATAAAGTTGCTTCTACTACTTTTCCGAGTGACATTCCTAAATACAAAAAGATGTTTCCAAATTTAGATATACGAGAGGAAGTCTTATTTGTACATGATGGCAAATATATTACCTCTGCAGGTGGAGCTAAATCTTTTGAAGCAGCACTCTATTTAGCAGAAGTCTT
>CANNZV010005201.1:0-30004 GCA_947561585.1 Caprella mutica | reverse complement strand
ATAGAGGTTGTCCGTTTTCAATCGCGCCTCTACAACCATATAGAAATAGGTACATAACTATAGAGGTTGTCCGTTTTCAATCGCACCTCTACAGTCATACAGAAATAGGTACATAACTATAGAGGTTGTCCGTTTTCAATCGCGCCTCTACAGTCATATAGAAATAGGTACATAACTATAGAGGTTGTCCGTTTTCAATCGCGCCTCTACAATCAGATAGAAATAGGTACATAACTTTAGAGGTTGTCCGTTTTCAATCGCGCCTCTACAGTCAGATAGAAATAGGCACTTAACTATAGAGGTTGTCCGTTTTCAATCGCGCCTCTACAACCATATAGAAATAGGTACTTAACTATAGAGGTTGTCCGTTTTCAATCGCGCCTCTACAATCAGATAGAAATAGGTACATAACTATAGAGGTTGTCCGTTTTCAATCGCGCCTCTACAATCAGATAGAAATAGGTACATAACTATAGAGGTTGTCCGTTTTCAATCGCGCCTCTACAATCAGATAGAAATAGGTACATAACTATAGAGGTTGTCCGTTTTCAATAGCGCCTCTACAATCAGATAGAAATAGGTACATAACCATAGAGGTTGTCCGTTTTCAATCGCGCCTCTACAATCAGATAGAAATAGGTACATAACTATAGAGGTTGTCCGTTTTCAATCGCGCCTCTACAATCAGATAGAAATAGGTACATAACTATAGAGGTTGTCCGTTTTCAATCGCGCCTCTACATTCAGATAGAAATAGGTACATAACTATAGAGGTTGTTCATTTTCAATCGCGCCTCTACAGTCATATAGAAATAGGTACTTAACTATAGAGGTTGTCCGTTTTCAATCGCGCCTCTACAACCATATAGAAATAGGTACATAACCATAGAGGTTGTCCGTTTTCAATCGCGCCTCTATAGTCAGATAGAAATAGGATCATCAGGACGTACTTAAGTTCATCAGGACACGCTCAGGATTATCAGGAAACACTCAGGATCATCAGGACACACTCAGGATCATCAGGACACTCTTAGGATCATCAGGACACTCTTAGGATCATCAGGACACTCTTAGGATCATCAGGACACACTTAGGATCATCAGGACACACTTAGGATCATCAGGACACACATAGGATCATCAGGACACACATAGGATCATCAGGACACACTTAGGATCATCAGGACACACATAGGATCATCATGACACACATAGGATCATCAGGACACACTTAGGATCATCAGGACACACTTAGGATCATCAGGACACACTTAGGATCAACATGACACCCATAGTATCAACAGGACACACTTAGGATCAATAGGACACACTTAGGATCAATAGGACACACTTAGGATCAATAAGACACACTTAGGATCAATAAGACACACTTAGGATCAATAGGACCCACTTAAGATCTACAGGAAACTCTTAGGATTAACAGGACACACTTAATATCTGGAGGAAACTCTTAGGATCAACAAGACACACATAAGGTCAACAGGACACACTTAGGATCAATAGGACACATTTAGGATCAATAAGACCCACTTAAGATCTACAGGAAACTCTTAGGATTAACAGGACACACATAAGATCTACAGGACACACTTCTGATCAACAAGACACACTTAAGATCCATAGGACACACATATGGATCAAGAGGACACACGTATAGCAACAAATAATGTATAGGAATAGAGAAGATAAATATGAATAGAGAACATACATAGAAACAAGGAGATAAAACACACTTGATTTTGTAACTGATATATAGAAAGTAAAAATATTCTAGAGAATTAATGTAGTAAGCAATAGCTAAGTTAGTAACAAATTTTCTAATTTTTTGTCTCATATCTCAATACTAAATAGATTGTTAATTAATATTAATAAACTTTAGGATATATAGCTTAAATAGAAAGACGGTATCCAACATACAACCATTGGTCATAAAATTCATTGTCAGGTCCAGGTTTTTCCACCCTTCTCCTGATGATGAATAGAAATCTTTCTATTCGAAAGCTTGATATCTGAAAAAACCTTCAACGCAGAGTTTAAATAACCTCTAATAGAACAATATATACAAAACTGTATTTTATGTGACTTGTGGAATTAAAGGTCCCAAACCCTAGTTTCATAATATTTTTTTAATGAACTATTTTTCTCGGAGCCTATCATATACGTATAGGAATATTTTTCAAAGGGAAATTTTGTTTTTATCTCAATGTATTTTAAATACTCGCCATTATTAACTGTATCGGCGTCCATTCGAAACAGTAATAAATTCAAGGAAATTCCTAAGATGTTTATATTACAATACGAATTCGATTAACAATATGTAAATTATATACAGGGTGGGGCGTAAGTTTGGAAGCAAATGAAAGTGCATATTATAATCCAACGAAAAATATATTTAATAATTTACTGTTATGTATTATTACATAAGGGTTTAACGAATTCAAAAATCCTAAATTTATTCAAAATGTCCCCCCTTGTTTTTAATAACAGCCTCAAATCTCCTCCGAACTCCTCCTACTGCGGCACGCAACTGTTCCTTTGAAATTTCCTTCCAAGATCTCTGGAGCGAACGCTTTAAAGGTCTTCTCCAGGCTCCGGGAAAAAAAATGAGTTTATAACATAATATTATATAACTAAGGTCTACGATCATTATTCTGCAAACCGCATACAATTCGGTTCAGTATATATTTTATAGTTTGTTTTTAAAGTTTTTAATACTCTGTGAGCAACGATTGAGCAAATCACTAATCTGATGCTCAAGAAGAAGATTGTACACTCTTTGTTTTGATTACAAATTTGAATTTTATAAACAAACCATGCGTTTTCAGCCTTTATTTTATAAATTAATTGTTTTGTATATAAAGTATATAAACGTTTTATTGTAAGTTCATTCAATTTTATATCTTTACACGAATATTAAATGGATTTATTAAACCTAATAGCTCGTTGACAATCAAAAAATATGGTGTACATTCTTTTTCTTCAGGCTGAAAATTTCTTAAATTAGTAGGTCGGAAGTAAAATAGATTTTGTAGAGTTTCGATTATAGAAATATTTAAAAGTATATACAATTAAAAATATGCTACCAAATTCAATATGGTTTGCAGCAAAATGATAAGAAACATTAGCCTCGTTGATTAAGGCAATAAAAATATTTGCTTGGAGGGGACCTTTAAATCATCCACACTGCGATGGAATTTACCACAGGCCTTTGATTCAAGAATGCACCCTACCGAAAAGTCCATAGGATTAACATCTGGGGAGCAGGGAGGCCACATTTCTTTGGACCAAAACCGTGGAAGATGGTCATGGCACCAGTTTTGAGTGACATTTGCAGTATGTGAAGTCGCGCCGTCTTGCTGAAATGTCCATAGAGTGTCATTACCGAAGTGATCCTTAGCTGACTCCAACATTGGCGTCAAAATATTCTCAATATAATATTTAGCATTGATTTTGGCGCCTTGTTCCACAAAAATTAAAGGAGATCTCCAAGTTTCTGAAACGGCGGCCCAGACCATTACTGAAGCAGGTTTCATGGTTCTGTGGACAGTTTTTTGGTTGTATGGGATGTCTTTTGCACTTTTACCAATTATTCTGTCATTCCTCCGGTTGTGAGCCATTTCCACAGTGAAATTTTTTTCGTCAGACCAAACAATTTCACCAGCCGTGCCAGACTTCAATTCTCTCAGAAGTGCTTTGCTTCTCTCCAATCTCTTTTCCTTTACAGCTTCTGACAGAGTCTGTCTCTTTTGGAGGGTGAAAGAGGACATCTATAAGTCTTCTTTGACAACTCTTCTCAATGTTCTGGGACTCACATTAGCTGTTTTGGCTAACAATCGTATTGACCTTTTCGGGTTCCTCCTGATCTTCTCTCGGGCACATTTTATCAGTTGTTTGGTGCGTTGTGAGCGTGGTCTACCACTTCTTGGACGATCAGTCAAGTCTCCTCTCTCATTAAAACGCTTCACACACTTCCAAACAGTCGATCTCGCTATTGAGAGAGTCTTTGAAATGACGGAATCTGACTTCCCGGCACGGTGTAGAGCAATAATGGCTTCTCTTTTGTCTGACATTTTTGAATTGACTAAATTTTTGTAAAAAATAACACTGCCACGTCATAATGTAGTGTCTCTACTATAGTTCAAACCCTATCACCTACTTAGGAACTTATTTTTAAGAATTATATTAATGTTTGAAAAATTGCTTCCAAACTTACGCCCCACCCTGTATAAGACATCTGGTTGCGTTTTTTTGACCATTATGAAATAACATGTACTGTTTTCGATTTATTTCAGTTACTATTTGTGTAATCTAACCACTCTGAAACCAAAAATAATATACTATAACAAGATACACTACTCGTAAATTTTGTTTCAAAAGGTCTTCGTGCTGCCACCTAGGTTTCAAAACGGTAAATACATTTGAAATAGAGGAAGGACAATCCTCTACGCAGACAACAATGTTGTCTACGTGACGTCATAACAGCAACACTTTAAAATCATATTTAATTAGACAATTCAAGAGCGTAAAATGCTATAATAAAACTAGTAATAGATCCATTGATGACGTCACGGTCACAAATCACTCGATTTATGACCGCAGCTCACAAAACTGTTGCTACACAAAATTTTGAGCAGCAACGGTTTTACTCTTACCTACCATAATAGGAATAATAATATTAATAATAGTGACAATTGAGTGATTTGTGACCGTGACGTGAGCAAGGCAATAGATTTGAAGAAAAAAATAGGGATAATTTTTTTTTTTTCAATTTTACCTTCAATTGTTTTAAATATGATTTTGTGTTGCTGTTATGACGTCACATCATACCTCGATTGTCCTTACAATATTTCAATTCTATTTACCGCTATGATACCTAGATGGCAGCGCAAAGACTTTTTGAAAAAATAAATATCATATTGAATTATAATATCTTTGCTGAAACTACTTACAATGTTACAGCATGTTTACGTTTATGATAGTACATATGAGTTTTGAAAAGCATATTCCATGTCTCTGTATTGCAGCTAATTTAGAAATACAAGAATTTATAATATGCCATTGTTCCATGTTTGTTTTCATGTGACGACAGCTCTGTGAGCAAAAGAACAATTTCATCGCTTTTAACTGTCAAACAAGTGTGGGAAATGTAGCTAATTAATGGGTCAGTATTTATGACTCCTGAAGTAGAAAACTGGTGAGGATTTTTTGGGCTTGTAGAAAGGTATTTATGATGATGTTTATAAAACCAGCGTTACAACATAGAATTATAAAAAAATTATGTACAAAATAATTATTACTCATTGTTCTATTAGTTGATATTGTACTCCTATAAATTTTATAACAGCAATAGAACAATTATTTTCCTGGTGTGAATATAGTTCCAACATTTAGGACCATTGAATTTAAAACATTTTTGACATTGGGTCAGGCGCTTTTTTCGGAACTTTTAGGCAAACGAAGCAACCAAATAATTAATCTGTTACTAGATTACAAGAAATGGGTCAAAAAGTAAGAGTGATTGAACAAATTGTAGCTCAAATCGTTTTCCTTTGACGAGGCCTTGCTCAGGGGCGCTCGCTGTCCTTCACCACGGTATTCAGGCTGGAATGAGAACCGATGGTGTTGTTAAAGTTAGACGTGTCTCCAAAAAAAAACTGTTTACAATACCATAAAAACTTTCAAACTGACATGTATAATTGAAAGCAAGCATGTTTAATAGCATCATAATCTACTTCACACAAAAATACTAATCAAACTTGCCAAGACGAGGGTTCAACGTAATGGACGAATGAAGCACGGAGGACTACATAGTAACATAGTGCAATATCTTGCAAACTACGATGATGAGGAATGTAGAAAAAGATTTGGGACTTTGACAGTTCACTTTGGCAACAGAAACGACTTAACAGATGAATAGAAATACTTGAAAAAATGTATAGTGCCGATGAGAAAGTTTTCATATGGAAAGATGTAAAGATCTTCACTGCTGAGGCCATAACAAATTATGAAAATGATAAAAATTTATGCACTTCATTTCATGACTCAGAAGTTGCAGATGGCAGTCGGACTGATAATCGCCGACAGAAAATAGCCGGAGTGATGGTATTGGCTGTGGTAGGGTTAGCTGGAGTGATGGTATTGGCTGTGGTAGGGTTAGCTGGAGTGATGGTATTGGCTGTGGTAGGGTTAGCTGGAGTGATGGTATTGGCTGTGGTAGGGTTAGCTGGAGTGATGGTATATATGAGGCTCTCCAAGTAGCTCCATGTCTCCTCTGATCTTAATCGAGGAAGGTGGTAAGGTGAATAGCGTGTTTTACATGAAAATACTTGAAGACAGAGTGCTTCCATGGCTAAGAACAAGTTTTGTGAATGAATATATTTTCACTCAAGATGGCACTCCGGCCCATACATTAAATGTCATTCAAAAGTAGAGCAATTGGGGAGCATTTCATTGTATTTTGAGACAAGACCATTTGGAAGCCTTCAAAACCCGATATTAACTCAATGGATTTAGTGATATGGTCCATCTTAGAGACTGAGGTTTATAAATTTTTTTACATCAGTGTAGCCAAATTGAAGCAACTGCCCAAAGCTCGGTCAATTTGAGCGAAGAAGAGCTAATACAATTTTTTTTGTTTAGATCATTTAAGAATAATTGTCATCAAGAAATAACTATATATCAATAGCATATAGGCAATAAGTATATATTTATTCTTTCTTCAGTGCTTCACGAGCATGCCTAGATGAATATAAGGCCCATTTCTCATGGACGTTTTTCTCATGCCGCTGCAAAGAAAATAGTTCATGAAAAACGACACAACTATTAAACGTATGTGTTTTGTATGTACATTTAGATTGGTAGTTCTTCCAGGCTGCATTTCTATTTTGTTCAAAAAATGGTCCGCGTGAATTACGCCTAAGTGCCATGTCGACAAAAGAATATTATACGATTTTTTTCGTAAATGAAGGCTAACTCCTATGGCAAGATAATAAACAAATTAATCATAACTAATAAATGGTACTTACCCATAATTTTAGTTGTTTCCATAGTATCCTCTGTGTTCATTTCTTCCCAACTTCTATTCTTTGTTACTCTATTTCTCATTTCCTAACATCCATGTCCCAATTGGCAGGACTCTTTTGTACTTCATCTTTGAAAAGCTCAGTGTCAAAATGGTCTCGGTTCATCATGCACAACACTGCATGCACTTGTATTTACGTTCGGAAACAAATTATGCATTACACTACATTTGTTATTGTCTTTGCGCTTTCAAACAGCGCGTTACCTAAACACTAAATATAAATCTCTGTATCTCAAAACGCGTAATAACACCCACTAAACTCGCGTTCCAACTATAAATCTGCGTGCACTGGGCAATTGATAAGAAACGCGCGTTTAAATGTGTCGCATCTATTGCACTTCTACTTTTTTGCAGATGGCAGTTGAACTGTTTCTTATCGCCAGAAGCCAGCTGGAGTGATGGTATGGGCTGCGGTAGGGTCATGTGGCTCCAAGTCTTTTCTTTCCACACTTGTCATTTTTTCGATGTAGTTTTTAATGGAGGCAAAAGAACTTCTCGTCAGTCCAAACGATTCTATCGACAATGTTAGATGGTGTCTGCAGAATCCGCTGACAAAACTGCCATCTCTGTGCTTTGGGGACATCAGTTAATTGTTGAACTAAAGTGTAATGATAATAACAGAAACGAAGTTCATGTCTGACGATCCTCCACAACGGAGTGTTGGTGAGAGAAATCTGCTGAGAAGCTTTTCTGTGAGAGCAACTGGTTGTTTCTTCAAAGAAACTCTTCACTTCCTGAATCAGTGCTCTTGTTCTTTTATGTTTTGTTTTCATTTGCTTTTTCTTGTGGATGGAACCAGTCTCATTGAAAAAATCGCAAACTCTTGTGAATTTTTTAGGTGGTAAGATTTTGTCGCCCTTCCACTGATCTCGAAGTGAAGTATGAATGAATATGTTTCAGTAAACTGTAAGACAATTTTCCCAAGTTTAAAAAACCTTCTGCTCTTTATGAACTAAATGTCGGTTCTATGTAGGACAGCCTGCCGCCGGACAATTAGCCGTATAGGCAACTCGCCGCTAGGACAACTCGCCGCGTTATATATATTTTAACAGAGTATACATCATTTACATATATTTAAAAACATTATAAATTTAAACAAGGGTATATTTCTATACACTCAAGACTGACGTAAAACAGCAGTTGACAAATTTATTATTTCAATTTATTTGTTGCTTTTGTTGTCATATTTTCTCTGTGAGAATAATTCAGACCGTACAAATATTAGAGCTATTAATTTAAATTTAGAAGAGGGTCTAACCAAGGGCGTTGTCGTTGACTTCGAAATGAAATTAAATACAAAGGACAGGAAGAAGAACTCAGAAAGGAGAGTGGCTCCTTGAACAAAGGCACTATATAACCACCAGTCAATGACAATGCTCATGGATTCAGAAAAGCTACTCCGTGAGTGCAGTCACTTACCAAGGAATGTGACGAAAAGGGACACTAAGCACCGGTGACTGCACTCACGGATGAAAGAGGAAAATGAAGAGGTGAGAAAATAATTAATTGATAGTAACACCTGAAGTTTCCCAATAGCCATTTATTTCAGCAAAATACTTCTAATAGTTTAGATTATGTTATATTCTGTTTCTATCATTTGTATTTATTCTCTTTATTCTTATTCATTAATGTTATTTATATATGTTTATTAAAGTATCCCATGTAATTTCATTGTATTATAGTTTTCTATGTTCATTAGTTTCTTTTCATATATAGGTGCGTTCATGTGAATGATTAGGATTTTTCAGTAGTTATGTACCAGCTATGCTCTAGTAAACAACCAGCCCTGACCTGCCTTTCACTGCTCTCCTAATTATTACGTTACAACGTAAATAGTGCTACAACATTAACTGGCGACAAGGATGGGATCCAACTATCCTCCTTTTGATCCTCAAATTGAACGGATCGATGAATTCATCGAAAGATTCACCGTGCAGAATAGTGATCTTCTAGCAAAGGCAGGGGATAATGAGTTGAAGAAAGCAGCTGTTTTGTGCAGAGCCTTACCTGTTCACGTCATTACAGATCTCCAGCGACGTTGTAAGCCTATGAAGTTGTCGGCAGCAACCTATGAGCAAATTGCCACTACGCTACTGGCACAATACAAAGTCAAAAAGTCTGTAGTCGGCGCCGCTGTGAAGTTTCTGAATCGCAAGCAGCAGAATGGTGAATCCATTGAGAGTTATGCGAAAACTCTCAATAACTTAGCTGCAGAGTGTGACTACAAAACTTGCTGTCACGACCGTCTTCTTCGAGATATTTTTGTGAGTGGGTTATGTTCCAGTGCTATAGTCACTAAGCTACTACAAGAGTGTGACGAAGATAAGCAATTCAATGACTACGTTGCCCAAGCTAAGTTACTTGAACAATTGACTAATGACGCATATGAAATGTCTGCAGAGTCGAGTCAAGTCATTAGTCATAAAGTGTATTCTACAAGAAATCGAAGCCAGGATAAACCTACAAGTGAAATTCCAGTTGGCTATGTTTGCATGAGATGCGGTGCAGACAGGAAGCATTTGGCAAAAAACTGCTGGGCAATGGCTCTCAATTGCCGCAAGTGTGGAAAGACCGGACACATCGCTAGAGTATGCAAGGCAAAAGCTACACACAGTGTGTATGAACCTGAAGTTGCCATGGTAACATCCTTGACCTCTGAGAATGGAAATTACACGCACAGTCAACCACTTTCAAAACCAATGACGTCATCGCATTCAACTCAGGAACATTTCGAATGCTCAGGCTGCGTTTCAAATTCAAATGTGGAGGGTATGAGTTATAATCATTTCGATGATTCTTTTTTACTGTAAATGCCACTGTTGTCCCTATAACTTTTGAACCAACCTTTTTAAATTGTAATGTCAATGGTACCAATATTAGGTTTGAATTGGATACAGGTTCACATATCTCTACAATTTCTATTACTGATGCCCAGAATATTTGTAATGAAATTAGACCTACATCAGTTAAAGCAAAGGGATACAGTGGCAGTGAGATTAAGTTTCTTGGCAAAGTTTCAGCTAAGCTCACATATAATGATATAACTATTTTTCATGATTTTTTGATTGTAGATTCAAAATTTGTTCCATTACTAGGGAGAGATGTATGTTCCAAGCTGAATATTAACTTTTCTCTACCAGTTAGTTCTAGGATTGCTAATGTAAAATGTCAAAACAATGTATTAAAGGAATTTGATGGTTATTTGTGTAGTGAATTTCAGTCTAATGTTACAGAAACTGTTAGTTTTAGAGTAGATGAGAATGCTATGCCAATATTTTCGAAATCTCGATCAGTCCCTTTAAGATTACAAGATAAGGTTAAGATAGAGTTGAAGCGATTAGAGAATACAGGTCGTATCACTAAAGTGTTTCAGAGTGATTGGGCTTCACCCACAGTGAATGTACTGAAAAGTGATGGGTCTGTACGCATATGTGGTGATTTTTCACCAACGGTTAATAGACATCTTAAGGCGGTAAATTATCCATTACCAACTATTGACGATGTTATATCACAAGTAGGTAACTCTAAATTTTTCTCTAAGGTAGATTTAGCTAATGCTTTTTTACAAATTCCTTTAGACGAATATTCTAAACAATTTACAACCATTAATACTTGCGAAGGACTGTTTAGATATAATTACTTGCCATTTGGTTTCAGTGTTTCACCAGGTATATTTCAGTCTTTCATGTGTAAAACTTTAAACAATATCAATCATGTTATTATTTATCAAGATGATATTTTGATATTGACCCCAACTTTAGATCTTCACATTAAAGTATTGAGAGATGTACTATCAGCTCTTAAAGATAAAGGAATTAAGCTTAACGTAAAGAAATGTACATTTTTTTCTGATTCGGTGAACTATCTTGGTCATGTGTTCGATAAAGAGGGAGTACACCCTAATCCAGAAAAAATTAGGGCAATAATAGATGCTCCTTATCCTAAAGATTTAAAGCAATTGCAAGCTTTCATTGGTTTATGCAATTTTTACTGCAGATTTCTACCTGACTTCAGTACGGTATTGGCACCGCTTTACAAATTACTAAAGAAGAACTCAAAGTTTATTTGGGGATCTGAACAGATAACTGCTTTCAATGCAGTTAAAAACTTGTTCAATTCCAATAATGTACTTAAATTGTATGATCCTTCTTTTGAAACGTTATTGGAAACTGACAGTTCTTCATATGGTATTGCTGCAGTTTTGATGCAACGTAAAAGTACAGAAAGCATGTGGCTACCTGTACTATTTGCATCGCGCACTTTAAACGATAGTGAGCGAAATTACTCTAACATAGAGAGGGAGGGGCTTAGTGTAGTTTTCGGTTGCGACAAATTTAGAAAATTTTTGTTAGGCACAAAATTTATCATTCGTAATGATCAGCAACCATTGAGAAAACTACTAGCTCATAACAATGCGGTACCAACTACATGTTCTTCTCGCCTTCAGCGGTGGGCATTACGACTTTCACAATTTCAGTATGAGTTTCAATATTCACGAGGTGAAAATAACGTGAACAGCGATTGTCTGAGCCGCCTCCCTTTACCCGATACAATTCAAACATGTGAACCTTATGAGCTAATTTTCACTTTGGAAACTTTTGATAGGTCCATTGTATCTTGTTCTGATGTACGCAACGAAACTGATCTAGACTCAGATTATTCAACTCTTAAGCATTATATTAGGTACGGTTTCCCTGATGTGATTGATAATCCTAAACTATCTAGGTACAAGGGATATGCAGCAGAGATGACTCTCATGAAGGGTTGTATACTCTATAAAAACAGAGTTTTAATTCCAGAGGCACTGCGTGCCAAAGTATTAATGCAGCTTCATGAGAGTCACGCGGGTATGTCCGCTATGAAATCTATGGCTAGGAATCTTATGTGGTATCCAGGTATCGATAGTGATATAGTAAACCTTGTTAATTCTTGTTCTCAATGTAAATCTGTTGCTTCTAAACCCCCACAAAATTCTTCTGTTGAATGGCCAACTCCTGATCGTAGTTGGTCACGTATTCATATTGATCATTTTTTTGTAGAAAATAAAATATGTTTAATCGCTATTGATGCTCTTTCTAAATATATTGAATGTGAAGTAGTACCTAGTGTTAGTGTAGTTGATACCATAGATGCTTTAAGAGTTATATTTAGTAGGCATGGTCTATGTGACACTATAGTTAGCGATAATGCAACGTGTTTTACTGCATCACAGTTCAAAGAGTATTTGATGAGTATTGGCATTCATCATCTAACGTCTAGTCCATACATGCCCTCTAGTAATGGTCAGGCTGAGAGGGGAGTGAGGGTAATAAAAGATTTATTAAAGAAAAACACTGTAGGTTCTTTCAAATCTAGATTAGCGAAAGTGTTACTTTATTATAGGTGTGTTCCGCATAGTGTTACACAATTGGCCCCTTGTGTATCACTCAATAAAAGGAAATATGTAACTGTGACTGATAGAATAAATCCTAGATTTGTTCCTCGTGTAAAAACTCCTACAGGTAAAAATATGCGGCAGTTTGAAGAAGGAGACTCGGTACTTGCTTTGAACTTGAGAGAAGGTGCAAAGTGGCTTATAGGTACGATTGTTGATAAAATTGCTGTAAATGTTTATTTAGTTCACATTCATGAGTTAGGAGTAGTATGGAAGAGGCATTTACATCAACTCTTACCTAGCTCTATCAAGTCTAGAGATACCCGTATCGGTTCTGGTAATGAAGGTAAAACTGTTGTATTTCCTGATGAGCACATTCGAATAAAGCCTTCTACAGTATATTCTGAGAACTTTGTACCACCTGTGGTTCCTGTTTTGGTACCGGAACATTGTCCAGTACAGCCAGACGCAAAAGTAGATACTCCTTCTTCCAGCGGTACCCCCACTGATGAACCGGTACTTAGACGTTCTACCAGAGTAAGGAATCCCGTTGATAGATATGGACTCGATTAGTTAATTTGAATTATATGTCCTTAACTAAAGAGGGGGAAGTTGTTATATTCTGTTTCTATCATTTGTATTTATTCTCTTTATTCTTATTCATTAATGTTATTTATATATGTTTATTAAAGTATCCCATGTAATTTCATTGTATTATAGTTTTCTATGTTCATTAGTTTCTTTTCATATATAGGTGCGTTCATGTGAATGATTAGGATTTTTCAGTAGTTATGTACCAGCTATGCTCTAGTAAACAACCAGCCCTGACCTGCCTTTCACTGCTCTCCTAATTATTACGTTACAACGTAAATAGTGCTACAACAGATTATATGTTTATTAAAAAAAATCATTTATCTTTTGAAATTTACAAGATAAAAATTTCAAATGGGGCCAAGAAAATTTAAATACCTAATTTACAACACGCAGTTTATATTTATAATATTTATTTATACAGAATGATATATACTGCTGTAAAACATAATTCACAAAGCAAGCTGTTGTGGCGGCGAATTGTCCTCGCGGCGAGTTGTCCTTACGGTGAATTGTCCGGTGGCGAGTTGTCCGGTCACCGAGTCCCAGAATCATGGGAAAGCTCATCCACGAAAATCTGTACTGAGAAAAATAAATAACTGATTTGGCTTTGTCTCCAAAATGAAACACTTAAGTGCATCAAACTATAGTTTTGATGCACATGGACTTGAAAGTGCATTATTTCGATGCACTTTAGTGTCTCAGCTAGAAGTCTGTTAAAATGATGAGGAAATTATTCTCATCATATTAGCAAAGAATAATTTGAAACAGTAAAGTGCATCGAGCCTAAGTGCACTTTCAAGCCTAAGTGCATCAAAACTATACACTATATGTAGTTTGATGCACTTAAGTGTCTCGTTTTTGGAGACAAAGTCATAGGTGAACATGAAACACGTGGGTGCATCAGAATTTCTCTGAGTGTGAAAATGTCTTCTTTCACCCTTTAAAAACAACCTCTTCATGTCAGCAGCTGTGAAGGAAAAATATTGAAGAGAAGCAAACATATTCTGAGAGAGACCAAGTCTGGCCCGACAGGCAAGATTCACTCAATTTACTAAATAATTGAGAGAAATGACAAAGACATTCCTTATGATAAAAAAACAGCTTCCGTAATGAAATCTGGGTTGCCATTTCAAACCATGGAGGTCTTTCCACATTTTAGTCGATAAAGGCACCAAAATTAACGCAAATGTTGAAAACATAATGCAGCCAATGGTGGAATGTGCTGAGGAAGACTTCAGAAAGGACACTTTGTGGACATTTCAACAAGACGGTACACACAGAGAACGGTTTTGTTGATACAACAAAAAAAAAGTAGGTTTTTGGTTGTATTAACAAAATAAATTAGTCAGCTATGAGCCATCAAAATAATTTTGTTACAGTAAATATTTTTTTTTGTTAAGGTTTTTTTGTTATAGTTACACTAGAATTTTTAAGGTAGCAGTAACTAGATCTTATTAGTTATAGTAACATTACAATACTGTTACTTCAAAAAATGTATTTTGTTATGTCAACAAAAAGTATATATTTTAAAGCAACACAAATAATTTTTTGTAGCAACAAAATCATCTTGTTATTTTAACTGAAAAAATAGATTATGCTGTTTTAATTACTATTTCTCATTTTATTGCATATAGTGTATATGTAAATTTCGCTGTATATCAATAAGTTTAATGTTACAAGTTGTTATATACAAATCAAATGGGAAGAAATGAAGTGCTGTATCCAGGAATCGAACCGTCGATCTCCAAACTCCAGTCTGCGGCGCTAACCTCTCAGCCATCCTGGACATGGTAGAAATAGGATTGGAATGAAGTATAACCAATATGAAAACACGCATGCCTTTTAAAGTTATTATAAATGAATATTATTTAATATTCTATTGATCTCGTATCTTTTTTTTTATATTAACAAGCAATGGAACATTTCAATTGAATATTTTTATAATAGCTATCTATTAATATTTATCAATTCCCACCTACTTATACCTAGTTTCTTACTATGTTTTATCAATCAATACCTACATAGATACCTACTAGTGTTTAACATTATTTACGTAGTTATGATACGTAAATAAGGCTTCAGAAATAACTTGCTGTAATATGTATCAATATTTTTACCATTAAGATTAGCACCAAGACTCAATGTATTATTTTTTCCCGCGTAAAACAGACGAGGGACATCACGCGTGGGACAGACGTAGAAATATTGATACAAAATAGCACTCAAGAAACACGTATAAATTTATATATATATTGATTCTGTACGAACAATGAATACATATTATGGAAACTTAAAATTTATTTGTAGCCTAATAACAAAAAAGAAATGGCAGACAATTATTATTACTGACAATATAATTTTGTTAATAGTAAAAAATATATCAACAAAAATATAATATTATTGTAGCAAAATTATTATTTATAAAGACAAAGGTATTTTGTTAATCAACTAATGTTATATTTTAACTAATTTTTTCAGTTACTACTACAAAAACATTTTGTTATAAATAAAAAAACATTTAACAATATTATATTGTTATCATAGCAATATTTAAGTTAATATGAGAAAAACTTTTTTAGTAACCTTAACAATCTTCCATTACAAAAATTGTACAGTTAACTTAAAGAAATTTTTTGTTGTAATGAAGAAATCTTTGAACAATATTTTATAGCTGATTTAACTCAATTGATGCTTAATATAACATAATTTTCTAATTACCATAACCAAATATTATCGACAAAATACGTTTTGTAAATTTAACAAAACCGTTCTCTGTGTGTACCACCTCACACACAGCGAATGTTACTCAGAACTGGTGCAGAGAGCATATTATCATTTTTTAGTACATTAAAATGTGGTCCTCCTGCTCCCCGGATCTCAATCACGCGGGCTTTTCAGTGTGGTCCATCCTCGAAGACAAGTCCTTTGGAAAAATTCATCGTAGTGGAGATGACTTAAAATTCTCTCTGCAGTGAACGTGGCAAGAAGGTCCACAATAACAGCTGCGTGCCGTGGCAGAAGGTGCTCGCAGGAAACTGAAGACGGAATAAAATTAATATTTTTTCTTTGTAGTGATGTTTATGTTAGAATAAATATCTTAAATTGTTAAGTATATTTTTCGTTACATTATAATATCAATTTATATTTGCTTCCATATTAACCTTGTATATAATAAAATGTATCTCATTAATTTAAATGTTACATATCCATATTAAATACATATAATAATAAATATTATATTAAACTTGATTTTATTTGGAACCAATACATTTTTTTTCAAATATATATCGTAAAATAACTCAATTTACAATATACAATAAAATGACCAAACTCTATAATATCAGTTTCTCTGTGTGTAGGGTACCTACATAATTACAGGTAACTATCAGAAAAGTGATGGAAATTACAGTACGTGGTGATTGTTGGTGGGCAGTAATCGATAGAGATAAATAGAAATAAATTGTAAAACTATTTTTAAAATTAAAAAAATTATTACTAAAAATAAATGCAGTTAATTAAGTAGAAGGTAAAATATTTTTAATATAAATAACTTAAAACATTTAATCCATATAAAGTTAATTTTAAATCAATTTTAATTTGACTTCAATTATAGTTAGACTTTCCCCAATTTTCATTCATAAATACCTACTCACAATTATTGTGATGCGCAACAAATAGCTAGAGTAAAGAATTACCAACCGCAGAAATATTTTTTGCAAACCAGTGGTACCAACTGCAAAACAGAACATATAATTAATCTACACATGACTTTATAGGCATGGAAAATGAAATAATAACTCATACATGGTACACAAACACGTACTACGAATTTATAGTCCCACATTTTACGTGATGTTGAAAACGAACATACGAACGTGTTTCTGTCTACACTCACACGCACTCACGAACACACACAGCAGTTCATCAGCCCACAGACCATGGCCACACCTGCTGCTGGAATAATGTTTGCCTAGCTTCACTTCACTGATTTCCTAACTCATTTTAGAGTACCTATTCACTAAAGTGATATTTTTGAAACGTATGATTTAAGAAAGAAATAAAGGCAAATTTATAGCAAACTGAGTTTAGATTTGTATAAAATATTCAATATTTATACATACCCTTAGTCTTTAAGTCTATCATTTTTTTTCAATATTTTACATTAGGAAGAAGAGTAGTTGAATGGAAGAAAATTCTTTTTGATAATAATGATGTAAATAAAAAATCATGTATTGCTGAGATTATGGAAATAATTTATCATTGTAAATTTTAGAGAGATATACATAGATTACATAGTTTTATTAATATGATTTAGTTTATGTCTATATAAGATGTTGACGCTTCAACTTGTTTATGAAGCTTAGGAACATATTTCAGTAATAGGAGCACCATTGATATTATTTCATTAGTGTAAATATATTAAATATAGTGATTCCATTCTTCCTCTGTGTGTAAAGTTAGTGAGTGTTTGATGTGGTGCGAGAGAGTGAGGTGTGTGGTGTGCTGCTCTGCCGCCATCTTAACTGGCGTACAAGTGCTTTAAATGATTTCAAATCATACATAGTGTAGTGAAAAGTGATGTTTCCATTGGCAAATAATATTGACTAGAGTTTTGTCGTGAGTGTAGTGATATTTAGGGTGTGATTATGTTTTGATAAAGGATGAGTGTGATATTATTCACAGTTGAAATATGTGTATAGGGTGCAATAACAAACACATGATTCTGCAGGTAAAAACACTACACCAGGGTGGTGCCATTTAGTATAACTAATAAACAATTCTTACTACTTTAATACTCTTTAAGTTAACTGATACATTGTAAATATAGTACACATTGTTTCCTTTCTATTTATCGCCAGACTAGTTAGTTTAACTGGAAATTTATCCAGAGTGCTAATGTAAAATTAACTATAGTACCTACATAGTTTATCAGGTGATATTTAATTTATTTATAATATAGTTATTAACTTTACGATTTGCTGCGAATTATTTAAGCTAAAAAAAATATATTTATTTAAATATATTTATTGTTCCCCCTGTATGTATCCTAAGTTACGAGTTATCGACAGTTCCACATTTTCGATCAATATAAGGAAAATTATTTTCTGATTTTACTAAAATGTTGAATATCCATTTATCTCCGATAAATCTGAACTTTAGTATTTACTATGTTTTCCAATACTCTGCAGTTTCTTTTTTATAATTTATTATCAATATTATCAATCTAATGATTCGATAATCATGAGGTATTATTTTACACATAAAACATAAAATCTCAATATTAAATACTCCATTTTATGAGGAAAATCTTTCCAAAGAATATCTCAATTTTTATAGTTATTTAGAAAAGAATATTTCCATTTTGTTTTTCTCATTCAGAAAAGTCAATTAGTATATAATAAGTATATATGTCCGCTCCAATTGCCCATTTGCACAATCTTGAGAATGCGCTCCGCTTTTTTAGGATCATTGAAAATGCGCGACAATCTCGAGAGTGTGCAAGGCAGGTAAAGGGTATGAAGCAGGAGAAACAGTGATGGAGTAGATAATCAATTATTTATGCATTTAATTGGTCCATTTCATCCAAATAAGACAGTTAAAGCTATACATAATAACTTGCTAATATATTGGTAATTAAGCTTGAGATAATTATTTAAAGAAAACTTGAACAAAACTGGTATTTTAATTTTACTGAGATATTAAACACTCTACCAAACGTGTGAGATTAACCTCATTTGTTTTCCCTTTGTTTTTAATCGTGCATAGACATTTCGTCCACGAATTGCTTTATTTTGTATTATATTTATTGTGTGCATTTATTTTATATATTATATTATTTATATATATTCTGCAATATAAAAGTATTTAACACCCTTATTTGATGGTAATTAGAAATGTATGGTCTCTGCCTTAATTCTTATTGCAATCTTTTATCCTGTTGGCCGGCATCAGTAAAATAATAAAAATGAAAACTTTTTAATGATATACAGGCAAATAATGTCTCAATGTTATTATAGTACATAAACATAGAAAACGGAGATATTGTTAGTGGTGTTTATTTCACAGTATCTACAATAATCATCAATAGTAGTATTCATATTAGGTAATTAGATGCACTATTGGTTCAGAAATTAGTATTTTATAGCAGAATATTTTTAACAGTGATTACCTAAATTACATACATAATAATATGCATGTATATAATATACTTCTAAAAATATGATACAAAAAATTAGCTAGATATTGATACTTTTTAGTGTTACCTTTAATTAATTAAACGTAAAAACGTCCGTATTATTGGACTGTTTCATATTTTCGGACTTATACATATATAATAATTATTATTAATTACCGTACCTCTATTGTAATTACTTTAATTCCTAAGTATCCACACATTTATTCTTGTTAGGACCCTGCTATTTCAGTTCTAAATTTTAGATACTCATAATTCATTAATTAATGCAAAATATCAAACGAGGTAAATAACTTAAAGATACAGTCAACCCGTTTAGCATATTTAATTTTATATCTGTAAGTGATAGATAAACATTTTCATGTGTTAATTCATATATGGCTTAAATCCAGGCGGCTAACATTTTGTTTATACGTGTCTGTAGTCCAGTCCACTGTTAATACATGCATATTCACGGACTCACAGTGTATAGAATGTAGTAGTGACAATTGAGACGGTTAGTGTACGTGACGTCATCACAGCAACACTCTAAATTAAATTTAAGACAATCGAAGAGTGTTAAATTATGAAAAAATGTTTATTTAATGCCAATATAAGAAAAGAGTAATGGGGCATTCAGTTATTAAAACTACTTGACCCTAATTTTCGATTTAAGTCTGTTGTCCTAATGACGTCACGATAAAAAGTCACTCTTTTGTCACTAGTACGTATATAGCAGTGGACCGAAAAACAGACATAATAATGTAGCCGAGAGACGTTGTTATAGTTCCAGTACTATAACTTCCTTGCTTCCATAAACACTTTAAAATACAAAATTGAGCCATTCGTGGACGAAGTGTCCGTGGACGAAATGTCCGTGGACGAAGTGTCCGTGGACGAAATGTCCGTTGGACGAAATGTCCGTGGACGAAATGTCCGTGGACGAAATGTCCGTGTACGAAATGTCCGTGGATGAAATGTCCGTGGATGAAATGTCCGTGGACGAAATGTCCGTTGGACGAAATGTTCGTGGACAAAATGTCCGTGGACGAAATGTCCGTGGACGAAATGTCCGTGGACGAAATGTCCGTTGGACGAAATGTTCGTGGACAAAATGTCCGTGGACGAAATGTCCGTGGACGAAATGTCCGTGGACTGAATGTCCGTGGACTAAATGTCCGTGGACGAAATGTCCGTGGACGAAATGTCCGTTGGACGAAATGTCCGTGGATGAAATGTCCGTTGGACGAAATGTCCGTGGACGAAATGTCCGTGGACGAAATGTCCGTGGACGAAATGTCCGTGGACGAGATGTCATAGACCCGTTTTTAATGTAAAAAAAATTAGGAAAAGTCCCATAAAATTACATTATGAAGAGAAAAATGGAAATTCGATAAAACGCGCAACTGAAACTTGCGCATTCTCGAGATTATTGTACATTTTTGAAAAAAAAATCCTAAAAACGCGCAGTGCATTCTCGAGATTACTCAAACTGGCTAATTGCAGTCAAAATATACATTATAGCTTCAAAAGATTGGTGCTTGTTCTACATTTCATGTGTCTGTTTTCAGCAGTACTAGCATACCCACAACAGTAGCTAGTTAGTTACCGGCACTAGCATACCCACAACAGTAGCTAGTTAGTTAGCAGTACTAGCATACCCACAACAGTAGCTAGTTAGTTACCAGTACTAGCATACCCACAACAGTAGCTAGTTAGTTAGCAGTACTAGCATACCCACAACAGTAGCTAGTTAGTTACCAGTACTAGCATACCCACAACAGTAGCTAGTTAGTTAGCAGTACTAGCATACCCACAACAGTAACTAGTTAGTTACCAGTACTAGTATACCCACAACAGTAGCTAGTTAGTTAGCAGTACTAGCATACCCACAACAGTAACTAGTTAGTTAGCAGTACTAGCATACCCACAACAGTAGCTAGTTAGTTAGCAGTACTAGCATACCCACAACAGTAGCTAGTTAGTTAGCAGTACTAGCATACCCACAACAGTAACTAGTTAGTTACCAGTACTAGTATACCCACAACAGTAGCTAGTTAGTTACCAGTACTAGCATACCCACAACAGTTGCTAGTTAGTTACCAGTACTAGCATACCCACAACAGTAGCTAGTTAGTTAGCAGTACTAGCATACCCACAACAGTAACTAGTTAGTTACCAGTACTAGTATACCCACAACAGTAACTAGTTAGTTACCAGTACTAGCATACCCACAACAGTAACTAGTTAGTTAGCAGTACTAGCATACCCACAACAGTAGCTAGTTAGTTAGCAGTACTAGCATACCCACAACAGTAACTAGTTAGTTAGCAGTACTAGCATACCCACAACAGTAGCTAGTTAGTTACCAGTACTAGCATACCCACAACAGTAACTAGTTAGTTAGCAGTACTAGCATACCCACAACAGTAGCTAGTTAGTTAGCAGTACTAGCATACCCACAACAGTAGCTAGTTAGTTAGCAGTACTAGCATACCCACAACAGTAACTAGTTAGTTACCAGTACTAGCATACCCACAACAGTAACTAGTTAGTTAGCAGTACTAGCATACCCACAACAGTAGCTAGTTAGTTACCAGTACTAGCATACCCACAACAGTAGCTAGTTAGTTACCAGTGCTAGCGTACCCACAACAGTAGCTAGTAAGTTACCAGTACTAGCATACCCACAACAGTAGCTAGTTAGTTACCAGTACTAGCATTCCCACAACAGTAGCTAGTTAGTTACCAGTACTAGCATACCCACAACAGTAGCTAGTTAGTTACCAGTACTAGCATACCCACAACAGTAGCTAGTTAGTTAACAGTACTAGCATAGAATAAGCGTGCTGTCGCTCATCACATGCTATGCCTAAAGAACGCACATGTGTCACGGGTTTTATACACACAGCTGCACTGCGAGAAGAGGGGGGGGGGGAGGTGCATTTGTGATGTAAGGGAATATGCACTGCTGTTAATGCTAATATATGCACATGATAGTACTGTGCACTGCACTAATATTATGCACATGATAGTACTGTGCACTGCACTAATATTATGCACATGATAGTACTGTGCACTGCACTAATATTATGCACATGATAGTACTGTGCACTGCACTAATATTATGCACATGATAGTACTGTGCACTGCACTAATATTATGCACATGATAGTACTGTGCACTGCACTAATATTATGCACATGATAGTACTGTGCACTGCACTAATATTATGCACATGATAGTACTGTGCACTGCACTAATATTATGCACATGATAGTACTGTGCACTGCACTAATATTATGCACATGATAGTACATTTTTATATTCCCATTAATTTAAAATTACAATTTTCATATTTCGTGCAATTTCTCTAAAAATTATTAACATTATTTTATTGTTATTATTTGATATTAACTATAGTTATTTTACTCATCTTTCTTTCATTAATTTACAAACTAATGTAAAATGCACAGGTGTTTACAATCGATGCACTAAAATAATTATATTTATTATTAATACGAAATATTCTATTTATCAAAACATATATAAAAAGGTAATTGTATTAATGTACTGACTTATCGGTCGTCTCTACATTTACGATCATATAAGTTAATCATTATTATTCAAATTTTAATTCAATTGGTATCCATGATACCTGCAGGTATCATGGATACCAATTGAATCAAAAATTAAATAATAATAATATAATGTTTTCCTCATACAACCGGTAATGTGTTTGTGTGCAATAACTCGCTCTTCACCCGTACACTATGAGTGAAGATGACATTAATATCTTGTGACTGAGGAAGTGGACCAGTAACTCTACCCTGTGGGGGTGCGACGGGAAACGGTGGGACAATTAGTACAGCACTGGGTGACTGTTACTGACTGAGTGGTGATTGGTGACTGATTGGTGAAGACGCAATGAGGGATTATAGAGATAGGGATTATCATTTTAGTATAATAACTTTGTTAACACTGTTGAACTTTGGGAATTTCAATGTTAATGTTTTTTTTCTTCAAATATTATATTTTAATTGTTATTAAAGTTATAAATTGATTATAATTTTGATTAGCTACGTATTAATTTTTTTCACTTTTATTATTTTTTAACGCTACTTTCAGTTTTGAAATAGTACGTATGGTGCTAGATGACTTTGTTCATGGAACCACTTTTCTGTCTTCTTCTTCCAGTCCCTTGTATTCAATTTACTTAAGAAGTCAGCGATATGGCCTTTGGTTCTGAAACAGACATTTATCCCTCTATTAAATGATAATAATCTTTTATTTAATAATTATCTTTGAATTGTTTCATTAAAAGATTGCAGTTTAAATGTTATTATATCATAATCGTGTTAAGGATTATTAATAAAAGTAAGGAAGTGTCTAAACAATTAATGACAATCTCTTCATAACATAATCTTGTGGGTAATTTAAATAGTCTTACAAATATGCACGAATTAGTTGCTAACTCATTGTTTATTCGTACCTCTCAATAGTCTATTTGCTCTATACATTGCATGGTATAATGTATTGTTTATCTTGCTCTGATATATTTAATGTGTTATTGAGATTAGAAATGTTTCGAGGAAGTCATTCCTATCTATTTGTGTCAGACGAAGGATGTGAAATTACTAAGTAGTTACTCTAGAGCAAAGTAACAATTACCAGATGACAATTATATACCGGAAGAAAATTGCAACAGGTTTCTATTAGAACATCGCTCCAAAGTGTCATTAGATATGAACTGTCACATTTGATGTGATTTCTCAGTGATAATCAATCTATTGAAATGATCATCTGCTTGACATTATATTGTATGGTAAAAATTATCATTAATGTATGTACCCTGTGGTAAAATTGAAAATTCAACATTAATGTGTATAATATATTTTGTGCTAAAATTCAACATTAACTATGGTGATGCCATCGAAGATTTTTGTGGGTGTTAAAGTGTCTCACTGTTTTCTATGGCCACACACCATATTGCCTCCTATAATCTGCTTTGTAATGTAAGGCAGAGTCTTTAAAGTCACCAATAGTGTAATTTGCTAGTGTATCAAATTCACAGCTGTAGGCCGTGAATGAATAAAATACTTTCAATACAAATATACAAATTTTGAATATCTTTCAGTTTCATTATATCACGTAATTCATAATAAAAAAATACAAACTGAATAACAAAGTTATTATAAAAAAAGTTATTTGTATTTCATTGAATTTTTTATGATTGAACTGGATAAGAGATTTTTCTCTATTTTTTCTCTATTCCATTGCACAGTGGTTAATTATAAAGAGTTATGAATGGTATAGTTTCTATTGAGTGTTTACAGGGTATGAGAGCGTGAGAAAGAACAGTGGTGATTGCTATTGCGGTGAAGAGGTGGTGATAGTAGGGGTGAGTGAAGAACAGGTAGTGGTGAGTGAAGAACAGGTAGTTGTGAGTGAAGAACATGTAGTGTTGAATGAAGAACAGGTACTGGTGAGTGAAGAACATGTAGTGGTGAGTGAAGAACATGTAGTGTTGAATGAAGAACAGGTACTGGTGAGTGAAGAACATGTAGTGGTGAGTGAAGAACAGGTAGTGTTGAATGAAGAACAGGTAGTGGTGAGTGAAGAACAGGTAGTGGTGAGTGAAGAACAGGTAGTGGTGAGTGAAGAAAAGGAAGTGGTGAGTGAAAAACAGGTAGTGGTGAGTGAAGAACAGGTAGTGGTGAGTGAAGAACAGGTAGTGGTGAGTGAAGAACAGGTAGTGGTGAGTGAAAAACAGGTAGTGGTGAGTGAAAAACAGGTAGTGGTGAGTGAAGAACAGGTAGTGGTGAGTGAAGAACAGGTAGTGGTGAATGAAAAACAGGTAGTGGTGAGTGAAAAACAGGTAGTGGTGAGTGAAGAACAGGTAGTTGTGAATGGTGAGCTGGTGGAGATTAGTAACCGACTTTTGGTTATACCGATGTACAATAGAAAAGACGCTTCTCTAAATATTATATCATTGAATGGTAAATATTTCAATTTATTTTCCTATATTGATTGAAAAATGAAAGGATGCAAAGACTGAAAATTCAAAATGATTCCTTTTCTAAGTAACTCTTATATTGCTTCACTAATTAAATATTATTAGTTAAACATTTAATTATTTATTTGAAAACAAATACAATGCAATAAACTAGCATCAGTTATTTTTAAGAACTCCAAGAGTGAAAACATATAAGTTATAACTGCATTGTAAAATGCATCTCCCCCTCTAATAAATCTTAACACTATATCTTATTCATAATAGAGAACAGAGTATTAGAACACTCTAATAGAGTATTAGAACACTCTAATAGAGTGTTCTAATACTCTAATAGAGTGTTAAGACACTTTAATGGTTTCCGAAAATTGTCAGGCGAAAAACTGCAAGTCACTTACTTCATTTATATGTTTTTCGACTTCTTGTAACATTATTTGGTTATGTAAACACATTCTAACATTTTCTTTTCTAAAAAATGGCGTTTGCCCTTCGTTTAGAAGTTGAGGGGACATGATTTGCTTTTTAGCCGTAGTGTAGTTTGTTGAATCCGCTAGTTTGTTGTTCTGCACACTTCATGATGGTCTAATGACCTGGCAGGGGTGGCTTGCCCCTCTACATATATTGGATGTTATAATCAGAAATAAACTGGCAATGTACCTGTGACACACAATCTGCTGTCATATTTCATCATTTAAACTTTTTTATTATTAGTTATTCCTAATTGTATTTTCAATTAATTGACAATATTCTAACTTTATTTTCGGTTTGGTAAAGTTCAAATTAAATTCAAGAATTGAAATGTTCTTAGAACGTGTTCATAACCAAATAATATTTCACAAAGGGAATTTTCTGTTTGGTTTGCATAGTCTTTTCATTAAGTTAACCCTAGTAGTTATTGATAGTTAAGTGTCGTAGTTATTGCTAGTTATTTCCTTTAGAGTGACTAACAAGTTGCACCCCAGGTACATTACTCTAACGAAGGAAACGTTACACCAGAGTGCATCCCATGGTACAAACACGTGACTCATGTCATCTCCACTGATTTGTAACACACTTTGCAAACACTTTAAACTGTTATCAAAGATGATGTTTTGTAGCTTTGAAAGTTTTGTATAAGGTTTGCTATCTTTAGATGTTATTTTGTAGCAACTACTTCACATTGTGAGAAGAATTTGAAACAGAAGACATAATAGCATGAAGTGTATGTTGTGACCTTTACATAACGTTCCTATAGCTGGGGAAGTTATCATCAGTAAAATATTCTATTATTATTATTTATCGTCAAATATCATACATCAAAACATCGTCAGGAATGTCCGATAATTGACGATAAACTATAAGTGTTTTGAATTTATTCATTATAATTTTGCGACTGGCTAGGTTTTTATAGTTAAAGTTTGATGTATAAATTTATTAATCATTATATGTACGTACACTGTACGTATAAATTAATATATCAATAGCAGATAATGCAGTGAAGACTGCATCAAACAATGCAATGTACAATATAAAGTCTGCACCCCTCTTCTCTTTAACTTCAAATGCAATATAAAAGTTATCGTTCAAATGTAATTTATTTGCCATTTTAAAGGAGTTTCCGGACTGCAACCGCTGCCCCAATTTTCCGGGCGGTTTGTCCGGAAATTTCCTATCAATTATTTTCCATGTGGTTGAGTTTCTTCGATGGTAATCTGGAACTGATTTACCATTCTCTAAAATTAGTGCAAGATACTCTCTATTTGATGTGATGTTCAATTAATTGGTAAACATAATATTGCCTTCAAACGTGATGTACGTTTTGAAGAATATCTGTGTAATTAATGAATTAATGAATATCTAGGTTGCAAGGAATGTAAGAATAACGTTGAGGAATATCGAGGGATATTCAAAAAATATCGGGAATGTTTGAAAATAAAGAATATATATATAAGTTATATCGACTATTTTTATGATACATAGGAACTTCTAGAAGAATAATGTAGAAGAATTTCTGATGCATGCTATTTGATCAATTTATTTATTTAGTATAGAACTATTGAATTTTTCAAGTAACAGAAGAACAGTTTGTATGGAGAGTTTGAAGTTGTGTTTATCTCAAGTTAACTTTATTTATTTTAGCTTATAAATAGCATTTAGCTTTCAAATATTGGCATTAGCTTATCTTTAACATATCTTAATGTGCAGCAGATAACCTGGTGCACTGCACTTTAAAGAGAACACTGTAACTAATGTGCACATATCGTGAAAAGAGAGTCAACCATGATGCATATTCATTATTTAGTGATGCTGTATAAGCGCCCACAGTCTATAGGCAAATTGAAACTGAAAATAATTACCACTTACTTGTTGTAAGTGACTGCATTTACGGAGTAGCTTCCCTGCATGCATGAGCATTGATACCAACTGGTGGTAGATGACTTTGTTCATGAAGCAACTTTCCTTTTTGACTTCTTCATTGAGTCCCTTGTATTGAATTCCTTTTTTCGCGTCAACAATGTGGCCTGTTTTTACAACCCTAGTAATTAATAATTATTAGTTATTTACTCAATGTGATATGACATATCCTTAAATTTCAATTTTCCGGTAGATTTTGTAAAAATAATTTGCAATATTTGTTAGATATTTTGTGTCCAATGCAATGACCAAACGCCATCTAGCGGTCAGTCTGTAATAATTTATAATTTTATTACTGTATTGACAACTTGACTATATGAATGTTGAAATAATTTGATAATTAAACAACATTTTATGTTATGGAATAAATACAACGATTAATTTAAGCTGTCATGGAAGGAGTTTGACCTAAATGAAAATGAAAGTTATTTTCAGATGCGTTATCAAATATAATATACTTATAATTAATTCATGATTTGAATTAACAATAGGTACTAGAGTCACTGTGATGATGTACTATCAGAGGAAAGAGTCACTGTGATGATGTACTATCAGAGAAAAGGGTCTCTGTGATGATGTACTATCAGAGAAAAGAGTCACTGTGATGATGTACTATCAGAGAAAAGAGTCACTGTGATGATGTACTATCAGAGTAAAGAGTCACTGTGATGATGTACTATCAGAGAAAAGAGTCACTGTGATGATGTACTATCAGAGAAAAGAGTCACTGTGATGATGTACTATCAGAGAAAAGAGTCACTGTGATGATGTACTATCAGAGAAAAGAGTCACTGTGATGATGTACTATCAGAGAAAAGAGTCACTGTGATGAGGTACTATCAGAGAAAAGAGTCACTGTGATGATGTACTATCAGAGAAAAGAGTCACTGTGATGAGGTACTATCAGAGAAAAGAGTCACTGAGATGATGTACTATAAGAGAAAAAAGTTACTGTGATGATGTACTATCAGAGAAAAGAGTCACTGTGATGATGTACTATCAGAGAAAAGAGTCACTGTGATGATGTACTATCAGAGTAAAGAGTCACTGTGATGAGGTACTATCAGAGAAAAGAGTCACTGTGATGATGTACTATCAGAGACAAGAGTCACTGTGATGAGGTACTATCAGAGAAAAGAGTCACTGAGATGATGTACTATAAGAGAAAAAAGTTACTGTGATGATGTACTATCAGAGAAAAGAGTCACTGTGATGATGTACTATCAGAGAAAAGAGTCACTGTGATGATGTACTATCAGAGTAAAGAGTCACTGTGATGAGGTACTATCAGAGAAAAGAGTCACTGTGATGATGTACTATCAGAGAAAAGAGTCACTGTGATGATGTACTATCAGAGAAAAGAGTCACTGTGATGATGTACTATCAGAGAAAAGAGTCACTGTGATGAGGTACTATCAGAGAAAAGAGTCACTGTGATGATGTACTATCAGAGAAAAGAGTCACTGTGATGAGGTACTATCAGAGAAAAGAGTCACTGTGATGATGTACTATAAGAGAAAAAAGTTACTGTGATGATGTACTATCAGAGAAAAGAGTCACTGTGATGAGGTACTATCAGAGAAAAGAGTCACTGTGATGATGTACTATCAGAGAAAAGAGTCACTGTGATGAGGTACTATCAGAGAAAAGAGTCACTGTGATGATGTACTATAAGAGAAAAAAGTTACTGTGATGATGTACTATCAGAGAAAAGAGTCACTGTGATGATGTACTATAAGAGAAAAAAGTTACTGTGATGATGTACTATCAGAGAAAAGAGTCACTGTGATGATGTACTATAAGAGAAAAAAGTTACTGTGATGATGTACTATCAGAGAAAAGAGTCACTGTGATGATGTACTATAAGAGAAAAAAGTTACTGTGATGATGTACTATCAGAGAAAAGAGTCACTGTGATGATGTACTATAAGAGAAAAAAGTTACTGTGATGATGTACTATCAGAGAAAAGAGTCACTGTGATGATGTACTATAAGAGAAAAAAGTTACTGTGTTGATGTACTATCAGAGAAAAGAGTCACTGTGATGATGTACTATCAGAGAAAAAAGTTACTGTGATGATGTACTATCAGAGAAAAGAGTCACTGTGATGATGTACTATCAGAGAAAAGAGTCACTGTGATGATGTACTATCAGAGAAAAGAGTCACTGTGATGATGTACTATCAGAGAAAAGAGTCACTGTGATGATGTACTATCAGAGAAAAGAGTCACTGTGATGATGTACTATCAGAGAAAAGAGTCACTGTGATGATGTACTATCAGAGAAAAGAGTCACTGTGATGATGTACTATCAGAGAAAAGAGTCACTGTGATGATGTACTATCAGAGAAAAGAG
>CANNZV010005200.1:0-30039 GCA_947561585.1 Caprella mutica | reverse complement strand
AGAACGCTTTTTAGCTTATCCTCCAAAATCATCAAATGCTACATTTTCTTCAGGAATTCCCCATTCGTCTGCCATTTTGATAACAGATTGATTCATCATTGGAGGTCCACAGAAATATATTCTAATTCTTCTGGTTCTTCATGTTTGCTAAGAAATTCATCAATTACAACATTGTGAACATATCCTTTAAATCCATCTCCTTCTGGATCATCCAAGATCTTTTTTGAGTACCCAATTGTCTTCAGGAAGCGGATTATCCAAAGCAATTGCAAATTTGAAATTCGGGAATTGCTTTTCTATTTCTCTGAATTCTTCTACATAGAATAATTCTTGTTTTCGTTCTACCTCCATAGAAGAAGGTTACTTTTCTACCTGTTTTCAAGGTGTGAAAAAGGTGATATAAGTGCGACGCATAGGAGCCATTCCTGCTCCTCCGCCTACGTACAACATTTCTGATTGTGTTGGTTTGATAAAGAACTCTCCATAAGGTCCTGAAATCGTAACTTTATCACCAGGTTTGCAACCAAAGACAAAAGAAGAACAAATACCCGGATTGATATCTTGGTAACCTTCCCATTTACGTTTGCCTGCACTGTCAGTTCCCCATTTGAATGGAGAGTCGCAATACGAATCGTCAAAGAAACGATATTTCCCTCAGCTGGGTGATTGGACATAGAATAAGCACGGAAAATTTCTTCGTCATTTTTCATGTTCAAGCCCCACATTGGAATTTGTCCCAATCTTTCTGAAATTTATCAGGTGTATCATGATATTTAGGATGCGCCGTAATGTCCATACTTTTGAAAGGAACTTCAATTTTTGGTACATCTATTTGTATATAACCACCCGCTTCAAAATCGAGGTTTTCGCCTTCGGGCAATTTCACAATAAACTCTTGATAAAAGTAGCTACATTATAATTGGAGATAACTTCACATTCCCATTTTTTGATACCAAAAATTTCTTCTGGAATACGAAGTTCCATATCTTCTCTAATTTTTACCTGACAAGCCAAACGTTTGTTTTCGGCAGCTTCTTTTCTGGTTAAGTGATTCATTTCTGTAGGCAATTCATCTCCTCCTCCAGAATCTATATGACACTCACACATGGCACATGTTCCACCTCCACCACAAGCGGATGGTAAGAAAATATTGTTATTAGACAAAGCCGTTAGAAGGTTGTCTCCTGGCTTCACCAATATTGGATTTTCAGTTTCTCCGTAATGAAAAGCTTAACATCTCCTTGTGGGACCAATCGCTTTTGAGCAGCAATTAACATAAAGGACAATGCCAAAATGACTAATGTAAATACGACAACTGCAAAAAAGAATGACTGAAACATTAATTAAAAATATCATTTCTTATTAATTTTTTATACTTGAGAATTCGATATTTATCCTAGACCGAATTAATTAAACGCTGCTGGGTCAATTCCCATCAAACTCATAAATGCCATTCCCATCAAACCTGTTAGAATAAAGGCCATTCCTAAGCCACGCAATGCTGGTGGCACATTGGAATATTTAATTTTTTCTCGAATAGCAGCAATAGCAATTATTGCCAAAAACCAACCAAATCCACCACCTAAACCAAAGGCTACAGATTCTGTAAGATTATACTCTCTTGATACCATAAATAAAGAGCCCCCTAAGATGGCGCAGTTTACGGTAATCAAGGGTAGAAAAATACCCAATGAATTGTACAATGCGGGAGAAACTTTCTCTATAACCATTTCTACGAGTTGTACCATAGAAGCAATTACAGCTATAAACAAAATTAATCGTAAAAAGGTCAAATCTACCCCCAATAATCCATTTTCGCTCAACAAATAATTTTCAATGAGCCAGTTGATAGGCATAGTAATCCCTAATACGAAAATAACTGCCAAACCCAATCCAAAAGCAGTTTTCACTGTTTTGGAAACCGCCAAATAAGAACACATTCCCAAGAAATAGGCCAATACCATGTTCTCGATGAAGGCTGCTTTTATAAAAATATTGATAAAACTATCGAGTAAAATCATTTTTGTTTCTTTTAGTGTACACGAGTCTATGAGTTCACGTGTTCACGTTTATATAATTAACTATTCAACGTGAACACATAAATCGTGAACACGTATATTCGTCGCTTATTACGAAATATCTACTAATTTTGGATTGCGGCTACGCTGAATCCAAATAAATATACCAATTAGGAACATCGCTGCTGCTGGTAAAACCATTAAGTTGTTGTTGGCGTACCAATTAAACCAAGAACCAATTCCACTTGTAGCTACCGTATTGATGGCATAATCTGCTGATGGGCCGATTATTTTCATTTCAATTGGGCTACCTGCAAAAAGGCTTCCTTTTCCGAATAATTCACGAAAAAAAACAACTGCAACCAAAATCAATCCATACCCCAATCCATTACCAATACCATCAATAAAGGAGCGCCAAGGTTTGTTTGCCATCGCAAAAGCTCCAAACGTCCCATAACGATACAGTTGGTAATAATGAGACCAATATAAACCGACAATTGCTTATAAATTGGATAATTTAAGTACTTGAGTGTCAACTCCACCACAGTTACCAAAGAGGCAATGATGACCAATTGGACTATCATCCGCACCTGAGAAGGTATGCGTTCTCGTACTAAAGAAGTAAACAAACTAGAAAAAGCACAAACAAAGACCACCGCTATAGATATTACTACAGATGGATAGACCAAAGAAGTTACTGCCAATGCCGAACAAATACCCAATACTTGTACTGTAATCGGGTTATTATCCAACAAAGGATCGACCATCAATCGGCGTTCTTTTTTCCCAAATAAGGGTTCTTTTTCTTCAACTTTTGTTAATGTATTTGCCATTTTTTTTTATTGTGTTGAAGTGTTTAAGTATTGAAGTGTTATGGAATTCAATTTTTTCGTACCATAACACTTCAACGCTAAACACTTTATTTAATTAACATTCCCTGTACCTTAGTGCCATTCTTTTGGGCATTGAGGAAGGGTTCATATTTTTTGAGTCCTCGGTACATCATTTCTGTTACACCATCACAAGTAACCGTTGCTCCTGACAAACCATCTACTTCGTGGTTTTCGTCTTTAGCGCCACCTTTACGAACTTTTACAGAGACATATTCTCCTGCCTCATTGTAAATTTTGGTATTGTTAAAGTTACGAGCAAAAACAGGATTATCTTTGATTTCTGCACCTAAACCTGGTGTTTCTCCTTTATGGTCAAAAGAAGCTCCTGCTATTGTATTAAAATCATCTTCGAGTGCAATACAACCCCAAATTTCATCCCAAAGTCCGCTTCCTCGAACGGTAAGTATATAGAATTTCTTGCTTCCTTTATTGTAGATATAGGTCGGAAAAATCATTTCATCTGCTGGTTTCTTTTTCTCTTTTGCCATATCGATGTCTTCCGCTTTACCGCCTTTATAGCCGCTCGCAATAATCTCGTCTGCTGACATTTTCTTTCCTGTATTATTCAAAGCCAATTGTTCTACTTGGTTATTGAAAATATCCAATACTTGTTCGTCTGTCATATCATCTACCGTTGCTTCACCCAAGTGGTTATTGACGGCTTTGAGTATGTTACGTTTGTTGAAAATCGCTTCATTCAAAGCAGATTGCTCTTTGGTTACTTCTCTCAATGTTGTTAGGCTAACGGCTACGAGAGTAGTCATGGCAACAACAAATCCGATTACATAATTAGTACTATACATATCTTTTTAGTGTTCTAATATTTAAGTAATTGAACAAAACTATATCCTAATGTGCTGTTACTTCTTCTGGAGAAGTTTCAACAGCAACAATTGATTTTTTACGCCCCAAACGACGGTTAATATTTGCTTCCAATACGTAATGATCTATAAGTGGTGCAAATACATTCATGAATAAAATAGCCAACATCCATCCTTCTGGATACGCAGGATTTAATACCCGAATAATCATACCGATAAATCCGATAAGAAATCCATAAATCCATTTACCTGTATTGGTCGATGCTGCTGTTACAGGGTCTGTTGCCATAAATGCCATTGCAAAGAAGAAACTTCCCATGTAAAATTGATATTGCCAAGGCACTTCCATAAATGGCGTTGCACCCCAAGCATTCAAAATCCATGTCATTGTAACTGCACCCAATAGCATAGATAACATAATACGCCAGCTTGCAATTCCTGTTGCCAATAAAAATAAAGCTCCTACTATAATTAAGGGCTTACACGTTTCTGCAATTGAACCAGGAATTCCTCCCCACCACATTTGCGTTGGCGTGTAAACTTCGGTAACAGCTTCCCAACCGCCTTTGGCAGCCAAGCCTAGAGGCGTTGCGCCTGTAAAACCATCGACCATAGCGACTCCGCCTTCGCCGAAGGTTCTCCAATCAAATGCATTGAAAATCCCATCGAACAAACCATGTGCCCAACCATAGTGCGATACTTGTGTTTTGACTCCTTCGAGCAAAAGAGCTGGATCATAATGAAATCCAGCAACCCAGACTTCTTTACCCAAATTCATGGTATCTCCAGCTATTTCGGTAGGATAAGCAAAAAAGACAAATACACGAGCCAATAAAGCCACGTTGAGTATATTCATTCCTGTACCACCAAAAGCTTCTTTACCGATAATAACTGCAAAAGCTACGGATAAACACAGAATCCAAATTGGAATATCTGGTGGCATAATCAAAGGAATCAACATTCCTGATACGATAAAGCCTTCTTCAATGGCATGCCCTTTTTTGGCAGCATACCAAAATTCTATTCCTAAACCAACCAAGTTGGTCCAGATAATGATAGGCAACATTTGAATCAAACCATACACCAATTTGAGGTGCAAACCTGCCAAGAAACCAGGATACAATCCTAATCCTTGAAAATGTTGGTGTCCAACATTGATCATACCAAAAACCAATGCCAATTGCATTGCCAATACTACGTGTATCATGGTACGTTTCAAATCCATTGCATCACGAATATGAACACCACCTTTGGTAGTCGAATTTGGCGTATAGGCAAACGTAAAGAATCCATCATACAATGTATGCAAAAATGGAGATTCCTTTTTGTCTGGTTCTATTTTTTTAAAAAAGTCTAATAAACCCATGTTAATTTATGTATTCATGTGCACACTACTATGTGTTCACGTTTATTTACCTAGAGGTAAATTATTATTTGATTTTTTCTTATCCTTGATCTCGCATAATTTCCAATCCTTCTCGAAGGATTTGCTGAAGTGGTTGTTTGGAAGTACAAACAAACTCACATAATGCTATATCTTCTTCCGTCAATTCGTAGATACCCAATCCTTCCATTTTTTCAAAATCATTGACCAAAATAGATTTCATCAAGTGTTGTGGGTAAATATCCATTGGCAATACACTTTCATATTGTCCTGTTACTACAAAGGCTCTTTCTTCGCCATGTGTATTGGTATCTGCTTTAAATTTCATGTCTTTGAACAAGAAATTTGGATAGGTACCAGAAATCGTAGGTCTTGGAGTCAGCGGCAACAACCAACCAAACATTTCGTAATAATCTCCTTCCGAAACGGAAGTGATTTGGTCGTCTCTGAAATCAAGAAAATCGTCTCCAGTTTTTTGTGTCCCTGAAAGCACATCTCCTGAAATCAAACGCACTTTTTCGCCAGTAATTTGACCTTTTACCAATTCTCCTATGTTGGCACCCAAATATGTTTGAGCATAAACAGGATTTTCAAATTCAGCTCCTGTAAGTGCTACTACTCTAGAAGCATCATAACGCCCTTCGAGGAAAATAGAACCAATTGTTGCTACATCTTGTACCCCCAATGTCCAGACTTTCTCGCCTGCACAAATCGGGTCTGTATGGTGAATTTGTATCCCTACATTGCCTGCAGGATGTGCTCCATTGAACCAATTTTTCTCGACACCTTTTGCATTCAAGAAAGCATCAGAGACACTGGCACCTTCTTTGGCATTGAGTCCAAGGTTTACTTTACCTGGAGTCAACATATTGAGTACATCCAATCCTTTTTGGAAAGCCGCCTCTTTTCCTTTGATTGCAAAAGAATTGCAAGGAGCTAGAGGAGCTGTATCAAAAGTTGAGATGAAAATTGCTTTTGGAATATCGGTAGAATTAGGAATAACATCATAAGGTCTTTGATTGATGTGTGTCCATCCTCCTGTTTCCAACAAATGCTGAACAATTGCTTCTCTCGAAGCCGTTGCCAAATTGATAGAAGGCAATGCTTTATATTGTTGCTTGTTGTCTGCCAAAATGAGGACATTGGCAATCGAACGTTTTGCACCACGATTGACTGCAAGTACTTCCCCACTTACAGGAGCGACATATTTCACTTCGGGTACTTTCTTATCAAAAAAGATAACATCTCCTGCTTTCACTTCTGCGCCTACTTCGACTGTCACTTTTGGAATAGGTGAAATACCAATAAAATTAGTTGGTTGAACTGCAAATGTACTGGCTTGTACATTGCTGATTTTTTTGTCCGCTTCTCCTTCCAATAAAATGTCGAATCCTTTCTTGAGGTTTGTTACTTTATTATTGCCTACCAAGCTATTGGCACTTGGTTTTCTAATTTCGTCCATAGATGGAAAAATAGAATAATTGGTGCCATCTTTATCTACACCCAATTGTTTTGCTTCGATCCGCAACAAGTTATCTGCCACAAATATTACCAATCCCAATACCAACAAAGCTGCTATTGCAAAAAGTGAATATAATAGGTAAGATGAACCACTAGAGGTAGATGCCTGTGCGTAGGCCGATTGGGAAGCAAAGAAGAACAAGCTAAAAACTAGAAATGTACTTACTCTTTTGTCCAAAATTTGTAATATTTTAATTGCAATGCTAGAGATAATTACAACGAAAATTGCTTTTTCTCTTTTACTGCATACGTAGATTAATATTTTTTCTTAAAAATCAGCGCAAAGATAGAAAGGTTTTGATTTTTATAAAGATAGAAAGGGGGAAATTGGAATCATACTAGCTTATTTAGATTAATTCTTAATAAAAGAACAACTTGTAGCGCAAATTTGTTCATCAAAGTGCACTTAGAAGAGCAAACCTTTTCGACAAAAAATATAGAGTTCCTCCAAATCCGTACAACTTACATTCATCATATAATAGTTTCCTTCTCCTTTGAAGGTCTGCCAACGCCAATTCCATTCGTGTGGCGTTTGCTTAATTTGGTTTTCGTACCACCAAGCGGTATAGAGTTGGTCGTCTTCTTTTTGGAGGATGGCGGTATAAACTTCTTTTGTTCCTATTTGCTGAATACGTACTTCTGAAAAGGTATAGCCACTCCCCTGCCAACAAAATCGAGGATCATGGCTTCCTTGAAAAAATCGAACTGGAGGTTTGATGTAAATGAGTGCTTTGTCATTTTGTAGTTTTAAAACTCCGTTGGGTGTGATTTCTTTTTCGAAATTGGGGAGTTCGATATTTTCAATGGCTTGAAAATTTTCGATGGGTTCGTTTAGGAATTGTCTGCCGTTTTGGATTTGGAGGATGAGCAATGCTATTATTATGACTTGGTGTAGTATTTTGGGCTGGCTTTCCTTTTGAGAAAAAGGAAGGGTTGGAGCTGTTTCTCGTTTTTTGAAAGTCCATTTTACCAAAAAATAAAAAGGTACTAAAACATAGCAAGCCAAACTCAATAATCCGACCACATCATGCATCGGATTTTCGGGCAAAATATGGAATAGAATGAGCGTCAATAATCGAATAAAATTGGCTAATATTGCCGCCAATAAAATGCTTCCCAAATACAATATTGCTTCCCACAACTTGAGTTCTCTTTGACGTTTTTTCTCGAAGTGGGCTAAAATGATAATTCCTAAGACGAGGGAAGTAATCAGCATTTTGAGTCCCATGCAAGCGGGGTCGACCGAAAAAGTATGTCCATCGAGGAGCAATACATTTCCATTGACTTGGATGTTCATTCCTATGGTTTGCAAGACTTGTCCTGCCCACTCGCTGAGTTGGAGGCGAATCGGAAAACTCCAAATATAGACTATACTGCTGAGGACAGGCGAAACGACAATTGCTAGCAAAAATGGGAGAATATTGAGTTGCCCCCAGTATTTTTCCAGGATAAAAAAGACCAAAAAGATACTCGAAAAATAATACAAACTACTCGACCTGAAAAACAATAAAAACCCTCCGACTATTGTTGCTAAAATGGCATAACGAAATCCGCCTTTTTCAGGATTGGTTTGCACCACATAAGGACAAGCAATGATGCTCAACAGGAGCGAAAATTGCAAGGGCATATTTTGGTGATTGAATAGCCAAAATATCGCTAGAGGAAGTAGTAGAAGGAGGTGTTTTATTGGTTTCATCTGTTGTGCCGTGTTAAGTAATCAGGACACTTTGTTTTTTTATATAAATTATTGGTTTGAACCAATCCTATTTTACAAACCTTGGAAGTAAGAGTGTCCAGTTTACCCGCCTGAGAGAATCGCAGCGTTTTCCTTATCGTTTCCAATACAAACATAGTTCTTTTAAGTTTCCAAGTTAAAAACCCTACGAGAAGCTTTGAGGGGCTACAAGAAGCTTGGAAGCTTCTTCTCGTAAATCCTACTCAGCTTGGAAGCTGAGTAGAACATTCAGTTTTCCTTATCGTTTCCAATACAAATATACCGTCATCAAAAACACCAAAATAATAAGTAGCCATTCGTGGGGTTCGGGGACAGCACCTGAGTTACTGATGGACGCATTTTGGAGGCTATTTTTGCTTTTTTTGATGTCGAATCGCTCGTAATCGGCTTGGCTTTCGAGGACGATGAGACTCGAAATCGGCGTAACAACATAAGACTCTTTGGCGGCATCAATCAACTCTGTTTGTAGGGCTTTTTTATTGAAAAAGTCCTTGCCGATTTCTCGTAAAATATCATTGTAAGCAAACAAACGCATGAGGTGATTGGGAGCTGACGAGGCATCGGCAACTGGCGTTTGGCTTTCTGTTATTTTAAATTGAGCGTATTGATTGACGATACTTTGCTCGTCTTCTTGATTTTTGGTAAAGCTCTTTTTGGCTAACTGTTCTATTAAAAGACTCAAATCGCCATTTTCTAGTTGAATAGAACGAAATTCTTTGAGTGTACGCAAGTAGGGAGAAATCTCCTCGTCTAGATTATACAAGCGTAAAGACTCTGTATTTTCTTTAAAAAATCCACTCATTGCCTCGACAAAAGAGGTTTTCTCCAAATCACTCAAAGTCGGAGTCAATTGATTGTATTTGCTAATGACCAAAGCTTGCGAAGGCTTGGCTATTTTATAAAAAGGAAACAGCGCAAAATTCTGGCGGCGTAAGTGTTTGAAGAGTGCTTTCTTGTTGTGTTGGGTCACTTGTTCCATGCGATTATTGGAGTGTACCCATAACTTTTTATCTTTGGTGGCTTCGTATATTTTGTTGAATTCTTTTTTCGTCCAAGCGGCATTGATATCGAGGTAAATTTCTTGTGCATCGAAAGCAATTTCTTGTGGTTCTAAATTGTCGAGTTGGTAGCTTTTTCCATTGAAGGAAAAAGCTTGATTGGATAAAGGTGCTGCGTCAAAAGTAAGTTTCCAATCCGATTTATAGCGTCCCATATAGGTGTAATCCATGCCATTTTTGTTGAACGAAAATGGCGCATCGAGCTGATTCAATGTTCCCTGAGAAACGATATTGATGCTCTCGTTTGCTCCTTTCCAATAAGGGCCTTCAAAATCAATATTTTCGTAAGTTAATTGGTTTCCTTGTTTCTGTAAAGGAGTCGTGACTCCAATTTTGAATTGACGGTCTTCTTTCGGCGTACAAGGAAAAACCCGAACCGTTACTCGATTGCCTTCTTGCCAATGCAACAACAAAGGATCTCGACGTTCGACTCCAACAATCTTTTTGTAGGCACTATCTGCCTTGCTTTTGGTGGTGAGATAAGCGGGTTCTTCTTTGCCATTGACCCAAAGCGCAGCGGAAGTAACAACAGAACCTTCGGGCAAATAAAAGGTGTATAAAGCTTCTTGCTGCTGTCTCCAACGCTCGACTTGGCTGTTTTTTATTTTGAAGATTTTTTCGGTGTAAGCCAAACGATATTCAGGAAATAATTGGACATTGGTAACAATATCTGTGGTCGAAAGATTGTCTCCTCGCCACAATTTCCGTTCTGTCTGATGCCTTGCATCATACATATAACGAAGGATTTTGATTTTATCCTTATCAGAAATATCGATTCCATCACTAAAAAAAGAAGCGATGACCACCAAAGGATCGTGCTTGATGCGTTCGGTCAATCGAGTTCCGTCTATCGTATTGAAAATATCATCTGCTTCAGAATAAATCATTCCGCATTTGAGCGCACGTTCGGTAATCCAATCTTTTTTGAGGACTTGACTTGTGGTCAACCAAGCAGGAAGGCTATTGTCTTGATACGGTTTATGTTGCTGATGAAAAACTTCCTTTATACTATAATTGACATGGTAAAAACGTACACTTACCAAAGCCACCGTTCCCAAAGCAATTGACCAACCGAGCAAAGCCGAACCCCAAAATTGGTTGGATGTTTTGAAAAAACCTCGAACAACTTTGCTATGCGCCCAAACAAATAGTGCTGGCACAAAAATATGTAAGGATATTCCAAAAAACCAGAATCCCAAAAAACCAAATAAATATCCTTGAAAGACGTAGATACTTTCGTATAAATGGAATAATATACTCACGCTCGAAACCATAACTACCAAGTGATTGAACCAAGTATTATTGTGATTTCGCCAAATGGAATGTCCGAGTAAAACGATATTGGAAAACAATAAAAACCAGACGAGCCAATTGGTCGATATTTGGAAAACAGACATATTCCGATTGAGCGCATAAGCACTGATATTGAATAGTTGTAGTAAAACAATATTGTGTGCGAAATTGGAAAAGCGGAAATAGCGATTCGTTCTTTTTTTGTTGTTCAAAAAAACGATGATGAAATAGATGAATGTCAGTCCAAAATTGAAAAAGAATAGATTTGAGAATATATCAAAATCTATATCATAAATATTGACTGTTCCTGTAAAAGCAGCAAAAGACAAGGCTAATAAGATTAAGCCTGTGAATAGAACATTGTCTTGGAAGATATTTTGGATGTTGTTGCTCATGATTTGGTGATTTTAGTTTTAAGTAAGCTTCCGTTTTATATACTAAAAATCATCTTTGGTATAGATAATTTCAAATTCGCCTTGTCCGATGTCTACGACATTGAATTTGATTTTTTCGTCGTTCCATTTGATTTTGCTGGGCTGCTTGTTTTCTGTGTAGGCATTGACATATTCGGCTAGGTACTTGCTGTGTTCGGCAGAAGTCCATCCTGTATTTTCTGCTACTTCTATGTTTTTGGAATTGATAATTCGACGATGCTCTTTGTCTTCGAGCGTTATGCTTTCTTCTACTATGCCTTTAATATCGACCTTACTTTTGAAATCAACTCGAATTGTTTGTCCTGTTTCGTTCCTCACATAGACATCATATTGATAATCGCTATTGCAAGAAGTCATTCCGATTAGAAGGCTCATTAGAATTAAAAATAAGGTTGTTGTTTTTTTCATGGCAAGTTATTTATTTATTAAAAGTACTTTGCAATTCAAAGTTACTATAAAAACAGGGTTTTGTCAAGGCTATTGTGCGAAAAAGGGTATTTTTTTTGAAAAAAATTGGAAAGTTAGTGAACTAGACACTTATTGCTTCAATACAAAATCATGGCTCGATTGGAGTTTTATTCTAAGAAAAATATTAGTGTCTTGTTCAGCTTTGGGGAGCTATTTTAATTCAAGTTATTGAACTGGACACTTTTAGACTTCTAACTCAGATTGAATTCTATTGAAGTTTTTTTTTCTAACAAAACGCTAGAGTGTCCTGTTCAGCTTTGGGGAACTATTTTAATTCAAGTTATTGAACTGGACACTTTTAGACTTCTAACTCAGATTGAATTCTATTGAAGTTTTTTTTTCTAACAAAACGCTAGAGTGTCCTGTTCAGCTTTGGGAAACTATTTTAATTCAAGTTTTTGAACTGGACACTTTTGGACTTCTAACTCAGATTGAATTCTATTGAGATTTTTTTCTAACAAAACGCTAGAGTGTCCTGTTCAGCTTTGGGAAACTATTTTAATTCAAGTTTTTGAACTGGACACTTTTGGACTTCTAACTCAGATTGAATTCTATTGAGATTTTTTTTCTAACAAAACGCTAGAGTGTCCTGTTCAGCTTTGGGAAACTATTTTAATTCAAGTTTTTGAACTGGACACTTTTGGACTTCTAACTCAGATTGAATTCTATTGAGATTTTTTTTCTAACAAAACGCTAGAGTGTCCTGTTCAACTGAAGGCTTATAACTGGTCGTCTACTTCTTTCAACTCCTCTTCGTTGTAGTCGCCAAACCATTTTTTGAGGCGTTCACGGGCATTGTTTTTTACTTCATCATTGATGTAGCTTGCAATGGTTACCAATCCAAAACTAAGTACACCCAAATCATCGGTATAACCCAATAATGGCGTTAAATCGGGCAAAGCATCTATTGGAGTTATAAAATAACCGAGTGTTCCTAAGACGATATTTTTTGCCCAAGTAGGCGTGTCTTTTCTGCGATAAGCATAGTACAAAAGCAAGGCAGTATAAACTGTTTTTTGTCCTGCTTGTTTGGCAAAATTCCGAATCTTATCCCACAATTTATTGTCGGTATATTCCTCGCCGTATTTTTTAAAAGGATTTTTCATGTTTTTTTTATGTGTTAGAGTGCGCAAGTGTTAGAGTGTTCAAGTGCGCAGGTACTTATCTTATTATTAGAACGTTGGGAAGGGCTGTTTAGGTTTATTTTTTCGATAAAAATTGATTTTCAATCGTCCAAATACTACTTCCTTGCAATCAAATTGGTCTTGACATAATTATTGATAAACGATTCACGGTAAGTGCGCCCAAGCGGAATTTCTTCTTCGCCCAAGTGGATAAAATCGAGGTCGATGGAGTCGATATAATTGATGTTGATAATATAGGATTTGCTCACCCGAACGAAGATAGAATCGGGCAATTGGCTATTGATGGTTTTGATGTTCATTGCCGTCATGATTTTTTCCTTGCCCGTATACATCATAACGTAGTCTTTGAGTCCCTTGATATACTTGATGTCTTTGAAAAAGACTCGGATATAGCGACGTTCGGACTTAATGTACACAAAATCGGATTCGATAGACTCGACCGTACTTTGGTCTTTTTGCTGCAATTCATACACTTCTTTGGCTCTATTGATTGCTTTGACAAAACGTTCCAAACGAACGGGTTTGACCAAGTAATCGACTACATCGAGTTCATAGCTTTCGAGTGCATATTGCGGGTAAGCCGTCGTCAGTATTATCAAAGGAGGATTGCGAAGCGAGCGGATAAAATCCAAACCACTTATACCAGGCATTTCGATGTCGAGAAACATCAAATCCACTTCATTGGATTGCAAAAAATCATTGGCGGCAACAGCATTGCTACACTGTCCTACCAAATTTAGAGAAGATACATCGGAAACATTCAGTTCCATTCCTTCTCGTGCCAAAGGCTCGTCATCAACTATCAGACATTTCATTTTTTCGAGTATTCTAGTGCTTAAGTATGAACGTATCTATTTATTAAGTATACTGTGAACACGCAGATACGTCATAACGTGAACACTAACTCGTAAGCGTTAACTTTATCTCATAGTCTTGTTTATTGTCATTGATTTGCAATTGGTGTTTGTCGGGATAAAGTAAATCGAGGCGGCGACGTACATTAACCAAGCCGATGCCTCCGTCTTCAGACGGAATGGGCTTGCTCGGTTTGGAGTTTTTTACCTGAAAATGTAATTCATCTTTTTCAATTTCAAATTTGATGTTAATAAAAGATTCATTTTCGAGACTCAAACCGTGTTTAATGGCATTTTCGACAAAAGGCATAAACAAAAATGGAGCAACTTGTTGCCCATTTGGATTACCTTCTACCAAAAAATCGATATTTGCATTACTCTTGCGTAGTGCATCCAATTGCAAAAAATTGCTGAGGTAGTTTATTTCATTTTTGAGTGCTACATGTTCGTTCGAACAATCATACAATTGGTAGCGTAGTAAATCCGACAATTGTAGTATAGAGTTGGGTACTTCCGTAGGACGTTTTCTTGATTGCACATAAATGTTATTCAAGGAATTGAACAGAAAGTGGGGGTTAATTTGGTTCTTCAAAAATTCCAATTCTGTTTTGAGTCCTGTCGTTTCCAGCTCATTGAACCGCTTCTGATTTGCAATATAGTTCTTAAACAACTTAATAGCAAATGCCATCGCCATAATTGTAGTCGTTCCTATAAATGAACTAATGACAACGGTACGGAAAATCATGGAATCATCTTCTGCTCCAAAAAACACATAAGTTGAAATCCATGCATTTATTAAGAGTGTTATAAATGTTATTCCAAAATATTGGGGAATTTTATCTTTCAAGAAAAACAAGGGGAAAAGAATATATAAATTAAAATATACCGTCACCACATCTATCACCAAAGTAATAAAGGTTTCTAAGTAGCTATCAAATGCTTCGGTAATACCTAGCAGTGAAAGGGCTTCATCGAGGTAAATAAATATCCAGAAAAATAGGTGCCAAAGCCACCAATATTTATCTTCTTGAATCCATTTGAACGATTTCTCATAAAAGTTTGTCATCAGATAGCTATTTTTCTTCAAATTTATCACCTTCTAAGCTGCTACACAATACAAAAGTATAATGAAATCGCACAAAAGTAGAAAAACAAGCCCCTTTTGCTATAAACTTCCTACCAAGCGTCCTTTTTTGCCGTAAATTTGAAGTATACTTTTGAAAAAATTCAAAAACAAATACAAAATTTATATGTTCGTCAAGGTCCTATTTTGACTTTGAGTTTGAAATTTGATTTAACCTTTAAAATTGCAGCTTATACGATTCTATCTATACATTTTTAGCATACTTTAATTTAATACTTGTCCAAAGTCCGAAAAGGCTTGGGCGCAAAACCACACACGATATGAAAAAGCTAAATTTGGTATTCGGAATTTTGATGGCAATCACTCTTACCTTTACTTCTTGTTACCAAGAAAATGATTTTTACGACGATAATGAATTCGGAGACGAGCTTTATGATGAAGGCTATGATGATGATGACTCTTCTGATAATGATGACCACCACGATAGTGATAGTGAGCACAATCATGATAATGCTGCAGTTAGTGCTATTGCAAGCTACGAAGTAGATGGTGATTTTTTGATAAAAAAAGGCGGAACAAATAGCTCTTCTTCTTGGATGAACGATGAAGCAAAACACCAAATAATGTGGGAACATTTCATCAAAATGGTTGACCCCGACCAACGTCGTTGGATTGTAGAGTTTGAAATTTTTGATGGCAAAAAAGAACTTTTGGGTTATGTAGAACCAATTGACCCAAATGATTTGAGTCGCTGGAAATTTGCCTTAGCCGTTGATGTTGCTTTTGTAGATGGCGAATTCGATAAAGATGGCGAATATACTTATACTTTGATTCACGAATACGCTCATGTTTTGACTTTGAATGAAACTCAAATCAATACCAATTCCAATGGCTGTTCGACTTACAAGACACAAGAAGGTTGTACTTATGCCGATTCTTATCTAAATGCTTTTCAGCAAAAATATTGGGCAGATATTATGGAGGAGTTCAATGAAGCTTTTCAAAATTATGAAGAAGAAGAATTCTATAACCAATATCAAGACCGATTTGTTACGGCTTACGCTGCAACTAATCCTGAAGAAGATTTGGCAGAAGTTTTCAGCACCTTCGTTACCTTAGATAATCAGCCACAAAGCTCTAAAATTGCCGACCAAAAAGTACGCTCTTTATATGAGTATCCAGAATTGGTGAATTTGAGAAATACTATGCGCCAAGGCGCAAGCGTTTTGCCAAGAGCAGGAAGTTGGAAACGTGCCAAACAATTGAAATTACAGAAAGTTGGAAGAAGAACTATTTTTAAGCGATAAGCGTTTTTAAGTGCAAGAGCAAGTTCAAGCTTAAAATTCAAATTCAAAACTATACGTGTTCGTCAACGTCATAGTTTTGAATTTGAATTTGAATTTTAAGCTTGAGTTTTGAATTTCGTCTACGTCATGCATAGTTTTAAAACAAAGTCCCAGCCTTACTTGGCGGAACGATTCCTAAGTGAACATAAGCTTTTTCGGTAGCAACACGCCCCCGTGGAGTCCGTTGAAGATAGCCTTCCATAATCAAAAAAGGTTCGTGTACTTCCTCTATCGTACCTGACTCTTCTCCTACTGCCGTCCCAATTGTGGTCAAACCAACAGGTCCTCCTTTAAATTTATTGATAATAGTATCGAGGATTTTGTTGTCCATTTCATCGAGTCCGCTTTCGTCTACATTGAGGGCTTCGAGTCCATATTTGGCTATTTCTACACCGATAGTACCATCGCCTTTTACTTGGGCAAAATCTCGGATACGTCGCAACAAAGCATTGGCTATACGAGGAGTTCCTCGACTACGACGAGCGATTTCGTTGGCTCCGTCTTCGGTGATGGGAATTTGGAGAATATTGGCAGAACGTTTTATAATTTTGTTGAGAGTCGCTACATCGTAATAATCCAAATGACAATTGATCCCAAATCTTGCACGCATGGGTGCGGTCAGCAAACCCATGCGAGTTGTTGCACCAACCAAAGTGAAAGGCTCCAATGTGATTTGAATCGAACGAGCATTTGGTCCACTGTCAATCATTATATCTATCCGATAATCTTCCATTGCGGAATACAGATATTCTTCTACAACCGTATTGAGTCGATGGATTTCATCAATAAAAAGGACATCGCCTTCATCCAAATTTGTCAGTAAACCTGCCAAATCCCCTGCTTTTTCGAGCACTGGGCCAGAAGTCATCTTCATATTGGCGGCTAACTCATTGGAGATAATATGCGACAAAGTTGTTTTCCCCAAACCTGGAGGCCCATGCAACAAGACATGATCTAGTGCTTCCTCTCGCATCTTGGCGGCTTGAATAAATACTTTGAGATTTTCCACGATTTTGGGTTGCCCACTAAAGTCATCGAGTTCTTTTGGGCGTAAGGCTCTTTCTATCTGTTTATCGTCAGTCGAGAGCGCATCATCGGATGGATCAAGGTGTGGGTTTTGCATTTTTTTCACGTGTTCACGTGTTCACGTATTCATGTGTTCACGTTTGCATAAACTTTGCAACGTGAACACGTGAACACTCGAACACTTTAGATATTAATTATTAACGACCCAAATGGTAAATTTTTCGCTCATTCTAGTCAAGTAACTTTTACACTTATTATCTTCCGATTTTTTGCCATTGCAAAGTAAATTTCCTTGACAATCGTAGATATATTCTACTGTATTATCGGTCAAATGATAGGCCCAACCATCGAGGTAATCGTAACGATCAATCTGCTTTGGTTTGAGGCGAATAACATGTTCTTTCATCCAGTTTCGGTCAAAAGGTGCATTGAGTTTTTCGCAAGGCACTTTTTCTGGAATAGGACGGACACCGCCCGTCAAATCAACAAATTTGATACAAGTAATAATGACTGCTTTGCTTTCTGCCATACAAGTCGTCATGGCATCTTTTTCTTCTTTATAACCTATTTCGACAATCTGATTGTTCTCAAATTTGAAATCTTTATCCTTCACCTCGATGGGCAATAATTTTTCGCCATTATCCAATTCCAATAAAAAGGAACAACCATCTAAATTACGCATATCTTTGACAATAGCTGTTGTAAAACAAGATTTGGTTGGATTATCTGTTGGATTGGGTTTTTCGGTGCTTGTTGTACTAGATGGCGTATTACAGGCAGCTAGTAAGAAAAGGCTTAAAAATAGAAATAGGTTATTTTGCATTGTTGTTATTTTTAATCGTGGTTTTCTTTTGTCAGCTGTGATTTTTATTTTGAGGTTTTTAATACTTCTTCAAAATCGGTTTGGCAATTCTAAAATTGAACTTATATATCGAATATCTAAAATCATTACGACCGTCCCGAGGGGCCTTCTTTTTTATTTTTTTCTTCGATTAGATACTCCATTATTTCGTCGAGCTGTTCGGCATCGATTCCTTTCATGACGATGGTTTTGTTTTTGTCCAAGATATAAATTTTTGGCGTTTTCTCCGCCATATATTTTTGAACAAATCGAGAACGCAGAAAAGGGTCAACCGTATGAATCCAAGTTCCGATTTCATTTTCATCTATATATTCCCAGCAAGCAGGCACTTTTTTGCCAATCTTGGTGCAAGCCGCAAATATTTCTACGCTTTGGTTTTTATACTTTTCGTGAAAAGCTTTCATAAACGGCATCGAAGCTTTGCAATGGCTACAATTGGGTTGCCAAAGATACAAAACTGTAAAATCCGCTTCTACATCATGCAAAGCAAGAGGCGTTCCGTCTCGCAACTCCATTTGAATATTGGGCGCCTTTTTGCCGATCAATAAATGCTTTCTTTTGGAAACATCATCTATCATTTCATCGAGGTCTTCTTTTTTGACCCAAGGAGCGACTCCTTTTCCATAATAGTTTTCCACAATATGTACATATACTGCATCAATTCCAACAATATCCGAACTCGCATAAGTCAACATGAGGTGGTCCAAATAATACTTAAAAGTATTGGGGCTATCTTGCATCAAATCCAAAATATAATCGACCGCTACATTGATAGAATCGGGTTTGGCATGAGTCAAATTATTGAGATAATAATCCACTTTTTGAAAAAGAATTTCACTCCGCAACAAACGTTCATCTTTCATATTGATGTGGTCAAAATAATGTTTTTTTCGATATTCGTATTGCAAATAAGGAATATCGGACGCATCAGCATTGGCAAAATCAGGAATGTCATCTTCCAGCTCGGCATTTATCAAACTTGCCGTTAAAGAGTTGGGATTTTTATCAATAATATCGAATTGGTATTGACGAATTTTGTCTACATCTTGGTTGAATAATTCCTTGAATTTGGCTTGTGTAGCGGCATCGGTGCTTTCCGCAACCGATTGGCGATAGCCGTTGAGCTGAGCGACTTGCGTGTTCAAATAATTCATGTATTCGTAATACAATCTATTGTCCACAGAGCCTTCTATTTTCATAGTACTTGTCAAGTTAGCCGCATCACATTGTACCGAGAACTGTTGTTCTTTTTCGTTTATCAATAGCGTTACAAATTCGTTTTCGGGTGGCAAAACCAACATATAAACGCCAGGAATCAGCAAGCTATCTGACTGAAAAACATACTCTCCTACTGCATTGATTTGAGCCGTATCCAATACAGGATAACGATCTAAAAACTGATAAGCAAGGATAATTTCTTTCTGGTCATAATTGTCGAGTTGTACCCGAATATCATAGCCGTTTTGTGCAGAAAGGTTGAAGTAAAAAAGAAATAGAAAAAGGCAATTGAATAGTTTGTTCATATATGTTGTAGATAGGTATAAGATGTTCAATTTAAGATTAAATCTAATAGACATTATTCTGAATGAATTTAAAAAGGAGGCGGGTGGCTAGCTATACTGTTGCTAGCACAAGCGATGCGACCCGCCGAAATAGTGGGCTTGGCGGCTTCGCCGCCAAGCTTTTTATACGAAATTCCGTAGAATAATCTTTAATATTATTTAGACGTTCTGATTTTCGGCAAAGGTAACATTTTTTAAAATGAAGGATGAAATTCCTTCTATCTCGGTTTCATAAAAAAATTCCTTTTTCTCTAAAGTCAAAAAGCCTTTTCTAAAACGTTTGGAGTGGCAAGATGTTGTCTTTTCAAATTGCTTTATTTACAAAAAACATTTCCACTTCTTCGCCATTTTTGATAGGAATAGTTCCTCGACAAGTACAGTCAAAAGAGTTTTTGATATAACTATAGGTCGCCGCCGAAATATTGATGGCGCCCTCTTTGCTATTGCTTTCCATACGACTAGCAATATTGACCGTATCGCCCCAAATATCGTAGGCAAATTTCTTGCTGCCCACCACTCCCGCAATGACCGAACCCGTATGAATTCCAATACGCATATCCCAATAAGCTTGTTGGCTTTTTTGCTTCATTCGGATGCGCTCGTTCATAAATTGCTGCATTTCGACAGCAGCATTGACGATATCCAATGGATTGTTTGGATTAGGTCTAGGAATGCCGCCCGCACACATATAAGAATCTCCAATAGTTTTGATTTTTTCGAGTCCGTAGCGAGCATTTATTTCATCAAAAGCTAGGAAACAAACATTGAGTTCTCCTATTAATTCCTCCGCAGTCATGTTTTTAGAAATAGCTGTAAATCCACTAAAATCTGTAAAGAGTACACTCACCAAATCATATTTCCGAGGACTCGCAAAGCCTTTTTCTCGCAACTCGTCAGCTATTTCAGCGGGCAAAATATTGAGTAAAAGTGCATCTGATTTTGATTTTTCGGTTTGAATAAGATCTCTGTTTTTTTCGATTTCCGTTTTCTGATTTTCAATTTCTGTATTTTGCTTTGCCAACTGTTTATTGGCTCTTCGAGCCAATAACAGACCTCCCAAAATTAAAGCTAAAATAATGGCGGCAAGACTCCCCAATCCGTATACAAAATTCCGAAAAACACTTTGTTTTTCCAATTCCAATTGAGCTATTTCTTGCTGTCGAGTGAGCAATTCTTTGTCTTTACTGAGCATCGAAATTTCTTTTAAACGCTCTTTTTCGCTTGCTTCTTTTTTCGCCAAAATCAATCCTTGTTCCGCCTCTTTTCGATTGAGTTCTGCAATTTCTCTTTCCTGTTTTTCTGCCTCTAATTGTTGAGCGGTCAAACGCAAAGTTTGCTGCGTTTGCAGGGCTTCTAAGTCTTTATTTTTCAGGGTAGCATCTTGTACTTCTTGCTCTTTGCGAAGCAATGCCAGCTCACTTTCTCGTTTTTCGGCTTCCAATTGTAGACTCGCTGAAGCCAATTCCAATTTCTCTTTTTCCAGATTGAGTTGATTGATACTTAGGTTTTTTATCGCTTGATTGGAAATCAATATTTTGATTTCTTTTTCAGCTCTTTCCAGCAAATATTGTTGCTGTAAAACAGCTTGTTGCCGAATCCGTTTTTCGAGTAAAAACGAGTCCCTCAAAGCCAAGTGTTTTTTATAATAATCCAAAGCTTTTTCATAATCAAAAAGCTCTTGATAAATGAGTGCGCCAATATTATAACTCTCGCTCAAAACGCTCTGATTTTCATTTTCTTTTGCTAGAAGCAAGGCTTCTTCATTAAAGGTAAGGGCATTATACCAATCTTTGTTTTTATGATAAATCGTTGATATAAGGTGTGTGATTTGAGCGTTTTGTTTGCCATCCCCTTTTCGGATTAATATTCCTCTAGCTTTCCTTAAATACTTGATGGCATTATTCAAATCTCCCGCATTTTGGTAAGTAATTCCCAAATTGCTATACAAAATCACATTATCTATACGCTGCTCTTTTTCGTTGGCTTCCTTCGCTTTTTCATAATACTCGATTGCCTTTTCATAATCCTTTAATTTGCTATAATCATAACCCAAATTATTGTAGCAAGTAATCAATAATTCTGTTCGATTCTTTGTTTCTGCCAAGCGCAATATTTTCAAATCATTGGACAATACAGCTTCCAAATCCTGTGCTTTTTGATAAGCAATAGCTTTATTTTGCAATGCCGTAAATAATTGGTCTTCGTTCTTAGAAATTTCGGCTTCTTGGTAGACTTTCGTAAAATAATAATTGGCAGAATCAATTTGGTTTTGTTCCAAAAAAGCCTTTCCCATCGACTCCCAAACGGAGCTTTTATTCGTCGAAAAAGGAAGTAATTGATGGTAATACTCTAAGGCTTTAGCTTCTAGTTTTTCTTCATGATAAATTTGAGCAATTTCAAAAAGGGTTTCATTTTTGAAGCTTTGCCTGCCTTTCTTATTTTGTCCTTCTAACAATTCCAGATAATAGCGCAAAGCAGCGATATTATCGTTTTTCTCCCGATAATATTGAGCCAACCATTCGACTATAAAGGCTTTTCCTTCGGGATAATTGATGGAACGAGCGACCAAAAGTGCATTTTCCATTTGGTCAAAAAGGAGGGCTTCATCTGACTCTGTTTGAGCGAGTTGAATCACTTGATTGACATAGTTGCTATCCAAAGATATTTCCTGCGCTTTTAGGCTAATAGCCGAAAAGAAAACAAGTATCAAGTATAGTTTTTTGGTCAAAATCATTCGCATCTAAATTCTAAAAAAATTAATTGGTTCTATAGGAAAGCCCGATTTGTATGTTGCGCAAATTTTGTGGATTATAGTATAAATCATCGGGAGAACGAGTTGCCAACAAACCACCATAAGCTACATTAAAAACATTATTTATTTTGACAAGTCCCTGAAATTTATCCGACAAATCGTAGCGAAATACGGCATCTAAAAGATAATACCCAATATCAATTTTATCTTCTCGATTGACGGCAGACTCGCCTTGGTAGACATTCAGCAAACTCATCGAAAACTTGCTAAAAGGACGAACAGAAACGATAGCCGAAGCACTCCATCTAGGTACTTCTTGAGCCGTAGAAAAATTTTGATTGTTAGTCTCAAAACTATTGGCATATTGCACATTGAGACGAGCGTCTAGTTTCCATTTAGGGATTATGTTTTTATAATCAATCGTTGCTTGAATCCCAGAAATAGAAATAGCAGAATTGGCATTATTGAAATAACCTACTCTAGAGTTGATTTCTTCTAAACTATTGACATTATCATTAAAATTATAGTTAATAAAGTTATCTGTATAATTGTAAAAAGCGACTACGTCCGCACGAATTTTGGAATTTGCTTGCCAGCGCATTCCCAATTCATAGGCTGTGGTATTTTCAGCTTCCAATGGCAATGCAGCAATTCTCAAAAATGGAATAGTCTCCGCATCTATACGAAAGGTATTGACATAATAATAAGGCGAAGGTACTCGAAAAGCCCTTCCATAAAAAGCCCGAATGCTCCAATCTTTTTTGAGTTTGTACAAAAAAGCCATACGTGGATTTAAGCCACCTAAGCTAGGTAAATTCTCTCCTCCTATTCTTATTCCGTTAGAATAACTTTGAATACCCAAAGTCATATTCCATCGTTCTCTAGTAAAATATGCTTGCAAAAAAGCACTTCCTTCGGCTCTAAAATAATTGACCAAAGGAATAGGTAATTTGCTTATTGCCAAAGAGTCATTTATATTAACAGGATTATTTGACAAGGTAACTAAAGGAGTTCCTATGGACAATCGTCCATTCAAACCCAAGGAAAGCTCCATCCAATCCCCAAAAGCAAAAGTATATACTTGTTCTATGCCAAGTTCTCCTGAAGAAGCATAAGAAGAACGGTTGCCTGCAAAATAATAATCATAGACCGTGTTTCGCAAAGAATCATATTTCTGCAAATCTAAATTCATTGTTATAGGATCGACAGAAACAGCTCGAAGTTGCAAGTCCATTGCTTGGAATAAAGAAGGGTTGATATAACGAATAGAAGAACGATTGTCTACATCATAATCTAGATAAGAAAGATTAAGATCCACTCCAAACTTCTTTCCTCGTTTGGAGTAAGCAATATTTGCACTTAGTATATCTTCTCCAAAATAATTTAGAGGATTGCTATAAGAAACGGCAATTGGATTTAAACCAATCGAACTATGATCTCGGCGATACATTCGTTGAAAACTTGCCGACCAATTTCTAAAATAGAAGTCTGCCCCAAACATTCGACTCAAATGAGGTATCGTACTGACATTAAAACTCGAAGCAGTTGTACCTCTAAAATTTGGCAATCGAACATAAGACGTATCTATATTTCCATTGGGAAAAGTTCGAGCATAAGAGAGCGGATTATACAAGGAGTCATCATAAATAATAGCTCTATCATCCGAAATCGTTGTACTGCCATAAACACTAAAATTGACGGTTCGTTTGTTGCGTCCTAGCTTGCCTCCAAATAGTAAATTGAAATCCGTATAACCTTGACTTGCTCCTACATTGAGGCGAGCTTGCGCATAAACGGGACGTTCCTTTTTTTCCAAAATAATATTGATAATTCCAGCAGAAGCATCGGCTCCGTATACTGCCGCTGCTGGTCCATAAATGACTTCAATTCTATCGGCTTGTTGGATCGGCAATTGTGCGCCAATAGGCATTCCGCTCGTCACGGATGGTTTGATAGGAATATTATTGATCATGATTTTGGTATAGCTATTCCCTTTTAGTCCTCGCATCAAAAAGGTTTCTCCTTCCAAAGCATTTCCTGGTTGCGAAACTCGGATTCCTGGCAAATGTTTGAGTACATCGACCAAAGTAACATAGCCATATTTTTGAATTTCTTCTTTGGTAATCACATAAATGGTAAGCGGCAAATCATCCACACTTTGTAAGGTTCGACTTCCTGAGACAACCTTTTGTTGGTTGAATACAGATTCTTGTACCTCTATATCTTTAGCTGCCAATTCATAAAGATTCAACAATAAAGTATCTTCTTGGGCTTGCACCAAAAAGCAAGAAAAAATTAGTAATAAAAAATAGCAAGTTCTGAGCATATACAAATGTAAGAAATATGTCGAATATTCTTTTTCATATCTTTATATTGGGTGCATTTCTTTTATTGACTAATTTTCAAGCAATTTTTCGTAGTTTATTACAAAATCAAAAAATGAAAAAAACAATCGGACTTACCAACTTACAAGAGTTGATACAAAATATGGAACCTGTCCTCAATGAAGGCGAGTATGTATTTGCTACTGTAGCTAATGTCAATTCTATTCCTAGAGAAATGTGTATTTGCCAAATGAAAGAGAAAGAGGGAATTACAGTTGTACTTTCTAAAAAAGATGCAGAAAAAATGGAAGTGCCTTTTGAATTTGTAGCTGCTTGGATAACGTTAAATATTCATTCCTCGCTAGAAGCGGTAGGTCTGACAGCAGCCTTTTCGACCGAATTGGGCAATAATAACATCAGTTGCAATGTCATTGCAGCTTACTATCACGATCATATTTTTGTCAATAAAAAAGATGCCAACAAAGCCATGACCATACTTTGGGCTATGACCAGAAAATAAATATAATGACCAATAGAAGAAAATTCATACAACAAACAAGTGCGTATACTTTAGGGCTGAGTTTGCTAGGCTTCTCTGCTTGTACCGAAAATTCTAGTGCTAAAACTCTAGTTCCAGAAGTCAAAGAAAATCCCCTAAAAATTTCCTTGGCGCAATGGTCGCTACATCGTAATTTCCAAGACGGTAAAATAGACCACCTCGATTTTGCAAAAATCGCTCGAGAAGAATTTGGAATCGAAGCCATAGAATACGTCAATAGCTTTTTCAAAGATAAGGCAACAGACAAAAGCTATTTGCAAGACATGAAAAATCGAGCCGAAGACAATGGCGTTGCTAGTCTTCTGATTATGGTCGATGGCGAAGGCGATTTGGGTATAGTCGATAAAAAAGAACGTCAAAAAGCAGTCGAAAATCATTTCAAATGGGTCGATGCTGCACAATTTTTGGGCTGCCATTCTATCCGTGTCAATGCCTTTGGGGAAGGGACTTCCGAGGAAGTCCTCAAAGCAGCGATTGATAGTATGCATACTTTGAGTAGCTATGCCGAACAAGCCAATATCAATGTCATTATTGAAAACCATGGCAGTTATTCTTCTGATGGTCAATGGCTCACCACGCTTATGAAAAAAGTGAACTTAGCCAATTTTGGAACATTACCCGATTTCGGAAATTTCTGTTTGGAACGAGAAGGTGGTGCACGTTGGGGCGCAACTTGTATCCATGAATACGACCGCTACAAAGGCGTACAAGAATTGATGCCTTTTGCCAAAGCAGTCAGTGCCAAATCTTATGATTTTGATGCCGAAGGCAATGAAACTTCCATTGATTTTAAAAAAATGATGGCGCTTGTAAAAGCTGTTTCCTACAAAGGCTATATTGGTATTGAATACGAAGGCGACCGCTTGGAGGAGTATGCGGGGATAAAGGCGACGAAGGCTTTGTTGGAAAAATATATATGAGCTTTGTGGTGTATGCTTTAGCTTGCACAGCTATTTTTATATTCGCAAGCTAAAGCATACGCCACTTTTCTTATTTTATCACCATCAACTTCTGCGTCACCACTTCTTTTTCATTGATGATACATTGCACAAAATAAATGCCTGCCGTCCAATTAGCGGTATCAAAAACCTGCTGAAAAGCCTTATTATTCCGCAATTGAACACTTTCTATTTTTTGACCCAAATTATTCAACACTTGAATATTCAAAGAAGCCGTTTCGTTCAAAAGAACATCTATATATACTATTCCATTCGTTGGATTGGGCGCAAGGGCAATCGTCTGAACGATTGCAGGCTGTTGGATACTCACCATTTCATCTACAATAATATCCGTTAAAATAGCGGTACAATTATTGGCATCGCTTACGGTTACTCCGTAAATACCTCCAGCAATATTGAGCAAATCTTCGGTCGTGCTTCCATCCGTCCAGACATAAGAAAAAGGAGGCGTTCCTCCTTCTATTGTTATATCAATACTTCCATCAAGCGAGCCTTGTGTCGCATTGACAATCACTGGTCCATCTACAATCAGCAAAGGAGTTGCTTCGTTTATCTGAACATCGCCAATAAATTGACAACCCGAAGCATCGGAAACCGTAACGGTATAAATCCCTCCCGAAAGTCCTTCTATCATCGGACTTGTGGCGCCATTACTCCATGTATAAGTAATGGGTTCTGCTCCTGTTGTAATATTGATATTTGCCAAACCATTGGGCGTTTCACCAAAACAAGCGGTATTATCGCTTGCAGTCAAATCACCACCCAAACCACTTGCCATCACTTCGACACTCGTTTGGCAAGTGCTTTGGTTTCCCTGCGCATCGCTAGCCGTCCAAGTGATGATGGTCACACCTGCATTGTACAAACCATTGGCATCAGCCGCATTGGTATAATCATTGGTAATGCTCACTGTTCCCATACAATTGTCGGTAAAAGTAGGTGCAGGAATAAGCAACATTGTATCGCAAGAAGCTGCCATTGTAGAAACACTTATAGTCTCTATACAATCTAAAATCGGAGCTTCTGCATCTGTAACTGTTATGTCAAAAGAACAGGTTTCTGAATTTCCTGCCGCATCCATTACTTCATAAATATTGTTGGTTGTTCCCATCGGAAAAACACTTCCACTTGCCAAACCACTTATTTGTGTAACGGTAGAAGCGGCCAAACCATGTCCAAAAACTTCTAAAACTAAAGAGATATTTGAAATTCCAATCTCACTCAAAGCGACAGGTTCGACTTGTCCGCAATTGCTAGCGGCATAATAGGTTGAAGCGATTTCTCCACCTTCATTATATCCTGCAATAAATGGCGCATTTGTTCCTGTTGGGATAACCAACTCGGCAACCAAAGTTGCACCTGCTTGTACAGGTGTATAAATAGGGAACGTGTACGTCCCATTGAAAGTATTTGGGATATTAGCAGAAGTACTCGCCAAAGGAATCATATTGGCATAAGTCAAATCGCCTGAAAGCAAGTATAAATTCAAACTCACTTCTGGGTTACCGTCTGCAAAACCAATTCCTACTTTTACGCTATCGACTTCCAGAGCTCCCGCAACTCCCATAGAATTTAGGGAGAATACTCGAATGTGACTCGATGCACCTCCATTGGTACAACCATAAGAGCTCGTGACAGCATCGCTTAGATTTTGCTTCAAACTATAATTGATGATAGAGCAATCGTCCAAAAACATGGGTTCGTCGTATTCAACCACTGCTTCACAAGAACCTGCATCATTCGATACCGTTATGTCTTCTGGACAAAAAGTCAACTCAGGAAGTGTATCGTCTACAACTGTTATGGTAAAACTACAGGTATCTTTTAAACCAGCTTCGTCTGTTGCCACAAAAGTATTGGTAATTGTTCCAACAGGAAATTCAAAACCACTTGGCAAACCATTGATTTGTGTCAAAGTCACTTCACTACAATTGTCTTCTGTTGCAATATTATAATTGACTACTGCGTGGCAATTATTGCCCATAACGCCTTGAATAATATCGTTGGGACAAATAATAGTTGGTGCTTCCATATCCAATATCGTCACATCAAATCGGCAAGTGTCCACATTGCCACTTCCGTCGTTTACCGCAAATACATTTAGGGTATTTCCTATAGGAAAAAATGCGCCACTCGGCAATCCTTCAACTATATTTATGGTTTCATTGCTACAATTTTCGACAGCAAACACCTCAAAATCGACTACTGCGCCACAAGCTCCTGCTGTGGCAGGCATTTGTATATTAGTCGGACAAACCAACAAGGGTACTTGTTGGTCGAGTATATTTACATTGAAACTACAAGTTGCTGAATTTCCTGCGGCATCTGTTACTTGAAAAGTATTGGTTGTTGTTCCTACAGGAAAAGTTGCGCCACTTGGCAAACCTCCTGTTTGTTCCATCACAACATTAGAGGTATTGACCATGAGTACCAAAGAAAAATCTGGTTCTCCCAAAGCAGCTAAATCTACGGGGTCGGTATGTCCGCAAGCAGCCGAAAAGATATAGGATGGTGCTGTTTGTCCGATTCCATTATTATAACCTGGAACAGTATTTCCACTCGAAAATTCGGGTACAATGAGTTCTGCTACCAATTGTGTTCCCATAGGAATCGATGCAGTCAAAGGAACGTTTAAAATCGTATTGAATAAACTTGGGACGGTAATCGTTTCGGATGCAATCAGCGTCATGTTCGCATAAGATAAATTACCAATTAAGCTATATAAATTAACTGTAATACTTGGATTGTTGGGTGCAAAACCAATTCCTATATCTACACTACTTACTTGTACGCCACTTGGTGCGCCAAAAGAACTGAGTTCGAAAACACGCAAATGCGAAGAGACACTCATACTATCGCAAGTAAAAGAGGACACTACATTATTTGAGTTGTTGTGTTGTAAAACTATACTGTTGGCATTGCAATTGTCCGAAATAAAGGGAGGCATTCCATAGTTGACCACCATGCCACAAGTACTCGGCGGAGCCACCAAAGTCGTATCGGATAAACATACAAATGCAGGTGCTTGGTTGTCGATAATGGTTACTTCAAAAGAACATTCATCCATATTGCCATTGCTATCGCTGACAATAAAGGTATTTGTAGTTGTTCCGACAGGAAAAGTTGCGCCACTTGGCAAACCGACACTTTGACTGATGGTTTCGCCAGGGCAAGTTCCGCCAGAAGTTACCTCAAAAGTAACGACTTGTCCGCAAGCGCCAACTGCTGCGTCTATGCTGATATTTCCAGGACAAGATATAGTAGGATTGTTGGCTTTTCCGATATTCATTAAAAGGAAAAAGCTCAAGATTGTAATCGTAATTTGATTCATAGATTGTGTGTTTGAATATCTATCGGTTTAGTATTTTAGATATTGAGCGATTTTACTAATTGTCTTTTTTCGCCAGCCGAGACGTTTATTTTTTCAATTGTATAAATAGTGAACTGCTCTTTTTCAGAATTAGAATTGTATTCACTCGACAGGCGACAGCTTTCATTCTGCTGGATTTAGTGCTTCTTTCGTTTATCTTTTTAGTAAACTGGTCAATTTTTTAATCCTGAAATAGATACTTTTTTACTTAATCTACGCGCTCCACAAATTTATAGATTGACCTGTTTAGCTTTTATTCTAAGGGATTTAGTGCTTCTTTCGTTTATCTTTTTAGTAAACTGGTCAATTTTTTAATCCTGAAAAAAGATACCTTTTCACTTAATCTACGCGCTCCACAAATTTATAGATTGACCTGTTTAGCTTTTTATTCTAAGGGATTTAGGGCTTCTTTATGGAATTTTTTGGCGTAAGGTAGTGGAATACCAATAATCTCTTCGAGGTCAATTTGAGCTTGAATTATTTCCGTTTCGGAAATAATGGTGGATTCCCTAGCACTTTGGTAGCCCGAAGAAGCTCGGCTAAATTCCTCGAAATCGGCTGTTCCTTTTTT
>CANNZV010005199.1:0-30040 GCA_947561585.1 Caprella mutica | reverse complement strand
GTGTAATTTACCACATTAAAACCACATGTCAATGACCATTTCAATAACAAATGTTAACCATGTGTAATTTACCACATTAAAACCACATGTCAATGACCATTTCAATAACAGATGTTAACCATGCATAATATACCACATTAAAACCACATGTCAATGACCATTTCAATAACAGATGTTAACCATGTGTAATTTACCACATTAAAACCACATGTCAATGACCATTTCAATAACAGATTTTAACCATGTGTAATTTACCACATTACAACCACATGCCAATAACCATTTCAATAACAGATTTTAACCATGTGTAATTTACCATATTACAACCACATGCCAATTACCATGTTTTATGTTTATAATTAAATATCTATAACATATGGTTTCAGTATAGTTTTAAACATGTGGTTATGATATTGCGTAACCACATGGTTAACATCTGTTATTGAAATGGTAATTAACATGTGGTTTCAATGTGGTATATTACACATGGTTAAAATCTGTTATTGAAATGGTAATTGACATGTGGTTTTAATGTGGTAAATTACACATGGTTAACATCTGTTATTGAAATGGTAATTAACAAGTGGTTTTAATGTGGTAAATTACACATGGTTAACTTCTGTTATTGAAATGGTCATTGACATGTGGTTTTGATGTGGTAATTTACACATGGTTAACATCTGTTATTTAAGTGTTTTGGTTGTTTCAATGTGGATGATACATCTTAAAAACGTATTGCCATATTATAACCATCCAACCACATGGCATCCATGTGTATGCCATGTGGAAATGTTTGCAGGGTAAGGATTAAATAATATAGGTAAATAAGGATTTACAAACAGGGGGGCTCGTGACCGGGGGGGGGATCATGACCGGGGGGGGGGCTCTTGACCGGGGGGGGCTTATGACCGGGGGGGCTCTTGACCGGGGGGGCTTATGACCGGGGGGGGCTCTTGACCGGGGGAGCTTATGACCTACACCCCCCCCCCCCTGCCAGGTCATTAAACAATCATGAAGTGTGCAGTACAACAAACTACATTAGCAACTCTCAGTTATTTCTATCTAAGTAGTTCTTCATTTGTTTAAATAGGGAAATAAGGATTAAAAAAACAGGGAGGGGGGGGGGGGGCTTATGACCTAGGGGGGATCTTGACCGTACCCCTACTTACGGTAACACTGTACCTAAACGGATAATAATAATAATTTATTCAGAAACAATTGTACAAAAATTTTATCACGGTTACAATATAATTTGCTAAATAAATTCTGATGCCCGTCCAGGTACCCTAAAATAGGGTATTATTAGGCAGTTTATTTATTGTTGAATTTCTATCAAAAACAATACAGCATATTAAAAGATAATCCTACATAAAAATACTATATAATTAAGTTCAAGCATTATCACTAGAGCTAGGACATTGGAGCACTTAAAAAAGAGCAGTAGTAGCGGTCAAAACGAGCACTTGTAGCGTTATAATTGTGCAGTAGCAGCGATAGAAAAAAGCATTTGGGGCACTTATCGGGTCATTTGGGGCACTTATCGGGTCATTTGGGGCACTTATCGGAGCATTTGAAGCACTTATCAGTGCATTACGGGACAGTTATTGGTGCTTTCGAGGCAGTTTTTGCACTAAAAGAAAAAGCGTGTTACTTATCAAAGTAAGAATTTTAATGAGGTTTTGTTTTTTTAAGAGTTTTTGGAAGAAATATACACAAGAATTATCTTTAATTTTTATCCATAAATAAATCATTTTGAAAAATCATTATGTAAATATGTAAGGCTCAAAAGTATTGTGCAATACTTGAAAAAACAAAAGAAAAAGAACCATAGATGTTGAAACCAAAACGAACGTATACAGTACATATAATAATTGGAATCTATATCGAGTCTATAATGTTACAGAAAATTCTAGCATCACATGTTGTTGAAGTTTGGTAAAAATGTGAAAGTTAACCCATATTAACAAGATAAAACCATTACTTCCTTAAAAAAAATTTGGCACTTCATCGTCTAGCGGAAAACATCTTAGGGAGTCAATTCGGTAAATATTTCAGTCTGTTTTCTTCACTACGCCTTGCAAAACATTCAACCCAGTATTTACTTACTCAAACAAATGTACGAAAAAATACGGTATGTAAAATAAAACAAAGATATTAGCAGCTAAATAGATATGAATTACGTGAAAATCGAGGGTTAATGTTAGAATAGTTACACCTCTTTTTAATTTTTATAGAACTTTTCTAATCAAATAAAATGTATAGGAAAATGGTAACAAAATTAAATTAAAAAAAAAACTGAATAACAATACATTAAGTGAATATAATCAAATTAAATCAATGCATGACTAGATTAATGGTAGACATAGAATATATTTGTTAAACCATATAATTTAAAGATGTCATTGTAAGAGCTACATGGCCCTTATAGAACGGATATTTTTTGCCCGATAAAAGATCGTCCGCTGTAATATGATTTCTCTTCAACATTTGAAATTAGTTAACTATCAAAAAATAATTAGGGATACAATTTCTTTGACTGTACCTAGGCAATAGCACACTAACACATACCCTGATATTTCATTGAAGCTATCTCTCTATTAATATCAAATTCGCATTTTAATCTATTTTTAGTTTAAGTATATTTATACGAACTAATTATTGGTAATATGAAGGATGGGGAAAGAAATGTATAAATTAAAAAGGTTGCCTAAATGAACAGTCTCAGCAATCACTGGCAGATAGCTATGTGAAATTAGTTTGATCATTCACGTTTAAGCTCTATGAACCATTAAATACACTTAAAAGTGCAGTTGTCCACCCGGTAAGAATGATACAGTTATTTGACATTACTCATTCTTGGTGCGCAATAGAAGTCAACCAGAGTATATATGGAGCATTTTGGGGCGTTTTGAGCATTTTGGGGCGTTTATAGCATTAGGAGCATTATGAGCGCTAGTGGCATTTAACTTATAAATGCTCCAATGTCCGAGTCTTAAATTTATCACCCATCAATTTTCTAAGTTCAATTTTGAAATCTTTACACTGTCTAATGTTTCTCAGATTCAGAGGTAGTTTATTCCACATTTAAATTTTCATTAGTATGAAAACGAGTGTGATGCGTATGGGCAGGGGATGTGAATTTTGATGTGAAAGTAACTATTGAAATTATAATTTATAAAATATTTATAGAAATACAAGAGAATATTAAAAACAAAAAGTTCATTGAATGGCTGTCGTATAGTCTGTGGTGATTTAGAAATTAATTGAATTGGATGAAAATTTAAAGTAACTGTTATTGGTACGTAGCTATATCCGTTACCAACACGTATCGGTGCATATTCATTCAAAAAGGCTTGGTCGAATAAAAAATACTTAAATTAATTCCGTTTTCTATTTTTTCTATAATAACTCGCAAACTGTTAATATCTAAGGACAAAAATTTCTTTCTTTTATGTTCAATATAAATATTTCAATATCTACTAATTACTTACAATTACCATTGAAAGATGCGGCAACAAACCGTCCGTGTGCGCACCCACACGTAAATTATATAGAATTAACTAGTAATGCGGCAGTCACCATGCGTGAAGGAACGCATTACACTGTGTCCAGAATTGTCCTTCTCTCTGCTGAGCGTTCAAGAGACGCTCATGTGCGCACACACCCGAGAGTTAATGCTATTTTTGGTTCATGCGTCAAACGCCGCACACGATCGTTCTGTGACATGCGGCGAATCCGGCGGTTCGCTGGATTGCACGTGCTCACTGCTCTAGCTAACTTATTTATCTTTGCATGTTGCCTTAATATTTATCAATTAATCTTTTAACATCAATCACATGTCCGAAATAATAAGATTATGGAACAAAATGATCAGATACCTGAAGTATTATGCAGAACAATGTGCGAGTAAACATCGCTTATTTGCGAAAACACTGTCACAACTAAAAAAAACGCTATTTTCAGGAGAGGCATTTTGGTACATTTAATGATGAAACTTTGGCCTAAGTAATCAGTATTTTCAGATTCGTATGACTATTTGGATAACTCGAAAATACATGTTTTATGTTTATAACGTTGTTCTTGCAAACAAGGGACATTAGTTGTTTAGTGCTAGCTTGGAGGCTCTTTTAATTGACGCTAGGATGACATCATATGTGACTTGCACCGTCACCCACACGTTATAACGAAGCTGCTACGCAAATACGTTATTGAGAAGTCACTTCTCTACTTCCATCTACTCGAAATCTTGGGGGCGTCTCATTAGTCCGACAGTTACATTTTTCTGTGTTATTTCTCGTTTTATTTTTTGATAAGAATTATTATTGAATAGATATTCTTAATGGGTCTAGGAAAATTGATCGAAAGCTATTGACCGAAAACAATTTATCTAAAGGAAAATGGGTCGAATGGAAAATTGATCGCACAACAATTATTGATCGAAAGGAAAATTGATCGAATAGATCAGCTACTAAACACAAAGCAAATATAAATACGTATATATGTACAACAAAACAAAAGTTGCAGATTATTTTCAATTCTAGTATTTTACATCATTTGATACTTGATGTATCCTTATCCTTTGTTATTTTATATTTACTTATCTATTATTTCCATTGTCTTTCCATACAATTTTTAACCAACAAAGTACATTCTCAATATTTAATATGACTTTTGTTTTTGACCTTCGTAGGCTTCATTTACTATCACTTCATTATTCTCCTCTTCTATCTGGAAGGCCCCAGGTGGTCTATCCTGAAGCTATCTGTCGTAAATGGATGAGAAGGGGTGAACAACGTTCCTTGTGCCCGAACTATTGTAATTTGGGTTACGTATTGTCTTTTTTTTCATTTAACACGTTTATCAATATTTTCTAACGATACTTGCAGTTTTAGAGGATAGCGCTAGGGTTATGCTCTTCAACTACAAGGTCTTAGATTTTATGTTAGATAGGCTCGTAGGCTTCATTCACTATCACCTCTTCATTTTCTTCCATCTGTGAGTTCAGCAAGCGTTGCTTGTGCCCCTTTTCGTCCGGTTCCTTGGTAAGTAACTGCATTCACGGAGTAGCTTCTCTGCATCCATGAGCATTGTCACCTACGGTGTTAAGTGACTTCGTTCATCCCAGGTAACATTGAGATATTCCCGGAATATTCACTCGATATCTATATATTATCCGCTATGTAAAATAATATCGAGGGAATATTCCATAGATTAGTGAAAAGGAATGGATCACCTAATGATATCAAGGGAATATTCCAGGAATTAGTGAAAATTAGTTGATCCCCTAAAAATATCGAAAGAATATTCCAGGAATTAGTGAAAATTAGTTGATCCCCTCACGAAATCGAGGGAATATTCCAGGTATTAGCGATAATTAGGTGATCCCAAACGATATCGAGGGAATATTCCAAGGATTAGTGAAAAATAGATGATCCCCTAAAAATTATAAAAAAACGATTATAAAAGAAAAATGAAATAATCTATGAAATATGAAACTATATTTATCGATTATAACCTAAATATAAACTTGAATTGTCATATTGGATAAACTTCCTACTTCTACTGTGTCCAGGATGGTCGAGTGTTTAGCGTCGCAAACAGAAGTCAACAAGATGCTGGTTCGAGACCCGGAAACATAACTTCATTTCTTTCTCCATTTCTTTCCATTTAATTTGTATATAAAGGGGCCTTTACATGAGCACAGCTCAGTGCCACTATTCACCACACTGGCCACCAATTAGCTCAGCGCCTTTACACGAACAGAATGTGCTTTGGTGGGCACTGACACTTTAGTATCGTGGTTAGCATCTAATATGCTATTAAACACTAACGCTATTAGTGTTTTATCTTTATAATCTTTAGATTTTATTTTCCATAGGCATGGGTGCTCTTCAACTAGGCCAATGAAAGGGGTTGTTGATTGTCTGGCAATCGATACTGACAGACAGTGGCACTTTGTGGTGAGCGTTTGCTCTCAGAGCGATAGCTTGGTCACCACCAAGTTTTGCCAAAAAGGGTGGGGCAAGTAGCAAAGTGGGCGTGGCATAGATCAGTGTCACCACAAAGTGGTACAGAGCACTTACCGTGTAAAGGCCCCTTAACAATATCTATCATTCAACTAATTCATGTAAAGTCAAACGTACACGTGCAAATGCTGTATATGCTAGGAAATAATAATTTTGGTATTCTTATTTGTATATCCTTCTTCTATTCTAGATATACAGAAAATATTCCCATTTGATCCCCTCGATATTGAGGGAATATCCTCTCACTATATCAATTTTATTCTCTTGTTATCGAGGGAATAATAATTTTGGTATTCCTTTCCCTTCCCTTGTAATCGAGGGAATATTCCAGGGATAATATATTTAAATCCCATCACTATTCCCTCGATATCATTTGGGGATATCCGTATATCGCAAAAACGTCATAATAGTACATCCCTCGATAACGATGGGGATATCGAGGGAACAATCCCAGGGAATTTCCCCGGAATATTCTGGGGATAATTTTTTCTTACCTGGGATGGAGCCACTTCCCTTTATGACTGCTTATTCCTGTCCCTTGTATTTAATTCCCTTTTGACGTCAGTCATATGGCTTTTGGTTCCGAAATAGACGTTAAACCTACACTAAAGTAATTAAATTATTATTTAACTTTCATTTCACAAGTAATACCCAGCTAACCATGCTACAATTTTTACCCTCTCGGTAGAAGTTAATCGCCCATTTTTTGGCCTTTTCAAAGAGCTGCAATACAGCGATGGACAGTTAAAATGCCTTCAAAATACATAAACGTTCATAACTTTCCAATTTTCTCATGTATTCGAAAAATATTTCAACAAGATACCAACATAGAAGCAATCTTCCAGTGACCAAAGTTTCACTACTGTACGATCAATATTATTAAAATTATTCACAAAATAGTGATATGCAATAAAGCGATGGACGCATTTTAGGTAGGTATTGATAAACTCTAGTAGATATAACTAGGTAGCTATTGATGAAAAAATGTAGGTAACTAGGTAGGAATTGATTAATACTAGTAGGTAAGTAGGTAGGTATTGATAAACACTGGCAGGTATCTAGGTAGGTATTGACAATCAGTTATAGGTAACTAGGTAGGTATTGACAAACAGTAGTAGGTAACTAGGTAGGTTATTGATGAACATTAGCAGATAACTAGGTAGGTACTGATGAGCACTATAGTAGGTAACAAGGTAGGTATTGATGAGCACTATAGTGTGTAACTAGGTTGGTATTGATAAACACTTGAAGGTAACTAGGTAGGTATTCATAAACACTGGTAAGGTATCTAGGTAGGTATTGACAATCAGTTATAGGTAACTAGGTAGGTATTGACAAACAGTAGTAGTGATGAACACTAGTAGATAACTAGGTAGGTACTGATGAGCACTATAGTAGGTAACAAGGTAGGTATTGATGAGCACTATAGTGTGTAACTAGGTAGGTATTGATAATCACTTGAAGGTAACTAGGTAAGTATTCATAAACACTGGTAAGGTATCTAGGTAGGTATTGACAAACAGTTTTAGGGACTAGGTAGACATTGATAAACACCAGTAGGTAACTAGGTAGGTATTGACAAACAGTTGTAGGTAACTAAGTAGGTACTGATAAATACTACGTACTAGGTAACTAGGTAGGTATTGAAACCACCAGTAGGTAGATACTATGTTGGTATTGATAAATATTTGTAGGTTACTAGGTTGTTGTTGATAAACACTAGTAGGTAACAAGATTGGTAGTGATAACCATAAGTAGGTAACTATAGGTAAGATTAATAAACACTTGTAGGTAATTAGGTAGTTCATAACATTAATTAACATTATTAAAATAAATATCAATAAATAACTTTATACATGTTTTTATCATTTACATTAAAAAGGAAAAGATAACAAAATGTAGAATATTAAATTATATTTATTTATAATAACTTTAAAAAACACGCAAGTTATCAAGTTGCATAAAGATCATTCCAATACTACTTCTACCATGTCCAACATGGCTCAATGGTAGCGTCGCAAACTTCAATAGTACATCACACTACAGTTCCGAGTTCGAGTCCCGAGATCACCAATACATTTATTTCTCCATTTTCTCCCATTTAATTTGTATATAACAATATGAATCATTACATTAATTGACATACAGTTAAACGTACATACACATTATGCGCAATAAAGTAGAAAATGGCAATAAAATTAGCTTGATTTATTTCTTTTACATATTTATAAATACCAATTAACCGAAGTAGTTTTAGCAGAAGAGGGATATGCCGACTCTGTCCCCCTTGCAGAAGGGGACATCCGCACTCTGCCCCACGTCTTGCAGAGGGGGACATCCGTACTCTATCCCACGTCTTGAATCCCTCTATAGCAAGGGACATCCGCACTCTGTCCCACGTCTTAAATCCCTCTATAGCGAGGGACATCCGCACTCTGTCCCACGTCTTGAAAACGGAGTGGGGTAAGACGTGGGACATGTGAATGTCCCCCTCTGTCAGAGAGGGACAATACGTGGGAGCAGACGTCTTGCAGAGGGGGACCCCGTGTAAACGAAGATGGGTTGACGTCTGCAAGACGTCTAATTTCCCCCACCTCACGTCTTAAATCCCTTATAGCGAGGGGTATCAGACGTGGGACAAACAGCTTTTGGTTAGCTGGGGATTCTAGAACTAAAAAAACTTAAGTTCTCCAAATTATAATATATTTCAAAACATATAATTCTCTGTTAAAGCTAAACAGTTTATTGAAGAAATATTATATATAAATTATTATTACATATTATATAAATTATTATTATTATATATAAATCATTGTAACAAGATCTACTAGCTCTATTATAATGCAAGTAAGTTTCTATGATAATCCATGGTTTTAGTTATCATCGTCAGTTGGTGTAAATTTACGATCAATTTTGGTTCGATCAATTCTCCATTTCATCAACTGTTGTTCGCTCAATTTTCCTTTCGATCAATTTTCCATTCGACCAATTTTCCATTCGATCAATTTTCCGGATCCCATTCTTAATTAATAAATAATCCAATACAATTTTTTTTACTTCAAATATTAATTTGTATGAAGCAATCATTCAATCGCTCGTTTGTTGTACATATATTTAATGTTAAATCAGAAATAAAATGCGAAAATGTTGGGACTGATGGTAAGACCAATGAATAGTAACCGAAGTTTAGAAGTTCCTTAAGAGGTAGATAAATCCTTTATTCGATTATGACTAAAATAAACGCTCTAAATGTTGAATGGACCGTTTACTGCTTATAAAAGTTAGTATTTCATCCTATTTGCCACTAATTCATTGATCTATCGCAGGACAAATCCACACTTCAAGTGAGATCTCGACTGAGAACTGCTCTTGGTATAACCAGAACTAACGCTAGCTCAAACCTCTTCTACGACTACGCAGGAAAAGAGTACGATCTTTCGGACAGTGCATACGAGTGGGCCAAGGGTGAACCGAACAACCGTATCATCGACCTCTACGCCTATATGTACAGGTACCAAATAATTGACACTCCCAGAGATTCAAATTTCAAGTCATCATACATGGGTGTTCTTTGTCTTGAGAAAGAGATTTGAGAAGTTATAAATTGTAATTCGTGGGGATTAATTAACACTCTCCAAATTAAAAGTTGTTTAAATTAGCAGTTTCTAGAATTTGTCCAATCATGTTGAGAGTCTGGTTACGTGGCTTTCAAATTCATTTACAAATAGTTTACTAAAAAATTATGACAGCATTGTGAATATAAATTGGATTACTTTGGTTTAAATAGTTAATCTTCTAAAGCATGTATAATTAATCAATATTTATTAACTTATTCTATATCTAGATTGTGTGATAATATAGATATAATCTATAACTATTAGATGTGAGTGTACCTAATTTTATTATTTGAGTACTGCCTAAGTCAAAACAAATATATATAAAAGACAGCTTATGATAGCAGAGGCTGTCGTCTCATTTCGTTCAGGCTTTTAATGTTAATGCATATAACCACAGTGGCCGGTAAGTCCCCGTGGAAAGTTGCCTCACGGAATGTTCCACCACCCTTAATTAAATGCCAAAGTGGAAATTCCACCATGGAAGATTTCTCCATTTAAAATAAAAAAAGTTACCCACATATTTTATCTTAGAATCAGTGGAATGATGCCATAAAATGTTATCTGCATAAGGTTAGCTTTTCAGCTGGTGGAGGGAGAGAGGGATACTTCCACGGGGTACAGTCAATAGCCCCTCCGGTCATAAGCCCCCCGGTCACGAATCCCCTCTCCCTGTTTTTTTAATCCTTATTTACTTTGTTAAACAAATAAAGAACTACTTAGATAGAAATAACTGAGAGTTGCTAATGTAGTTCTTTGTATCTGCTAGTTTGTTGTACTGCACACTTCATGATTATTTAATGACCTGGCAGGGGGATTCAGGAGGGCGGCGCGCCCCATGATATACATATATTTTATGTATAATCAGTAATGAACTACAAAAGTGTCAATAAGGATTAAATAATATAGAAAATAAGGATTAAAAAACAGAAGGGGCTCTTGATCGGGGGGCTTCGATAATGGAAAATGTATACGCTAAGTCAAGTAGAATAAATACAATCTATGTTTTCGCCATAAGTGATACTTAAAAGATGAGCTGAAATGTAATGTGTTGATGTCCGAGTTGACGTCCTGCGCACCAGTATCAGTTGTTTCGAAAGAAATTATTTTAAAATTAGCTATTATTTGATATTTTATACTTTTAATTATGTAATAACCTCTCTCAATTATTCATCTAAATAGAATTTTATTTCATCACGTTATGTAACCTATATTTCCTGCCCATCACACAACCCTCACGGGGACTTCTCAATAGTCCGACAGTTCCATCTTTCTGTGTAATAAACTACAAAAGTGTCGGATTAATGGGGCGTCGGACTACTGAATAGTAACCCCAAACAGACACTGCCAATCATGATAGTGATGATACAGTTGGATACAGAGCACATTTGAACTTTTATTTATAAATTAAAATTATTACTATATAACATATTTGCCATACATGACATTCAGAAGAAAAGAATAAAGAGTTTCTAGACCGAAGCCGATGTGATTTTTGCAATGATTTCGTTTCACGCATTGCCAAATAGTCATTTGACTTGCTCCACGATTTTAGAATGCTTCAATTCATATAATTTGAGTTCTTAATCAAGTTAAAAATGTTTTATTTTGAAGTTACTTGAATTTTAAGGTTTGTTTAATTTTTTTGAATTAGAGCTCTTAAGGGGATCGTCCCCTGGTTTTGCTAGCTACCAATAAGACTCGTCCGATTAAGCTGAGATTTTGACATAAGGTGTAGAATGCTCCAAATGTTTGAAGTTGTTCATGTAAATTAAGTTTTTTTTCGTTAAAAAAAAACAGTTAGAGATCGAAATTCAAATAAGCTCATTGGACGATCTAGATAATTTCGAGCTAAACATACTAGCTTCTATAAATTTTTCTGTAGGACCAACCCCCATTGAGTCCATAGTCTTGGCACGAGTACGATTTCAGAAAAAAAAGTAACAGAGGTGATGCAGTAAACAAAACAAAGTTAAAAATTATAAAAAAAAATCAAAAACAAAAGCAAAAAAAGGGAGCTTTTCGTATTTGTCAGAAAACTCAAAGGTCCCCCAAGCCAACGACGAAGCCATCTACCAAAAATGGGAGGGTAAGCCCATTTTGGCAGGGGAGGGGTACTGTGCCACACCCTAATTTCACCCCCACCATTATTCAATACCCCCCCCACACACACACACACTGACTTATAGTTGTCACAGCAAAATGAAACTTTGTGTACGTTTTTTTTTCGAATGTTTACTATGGAACTAAAGTAAAAATAAGAAAATCGGTAAAAAATGCAAAAAAAGAGGACCATCACCTTAATGCTCCAAATAATATAAACGCTCCAAGTGTTCCTTAGTACTCTATCTGACTCCTACTGCGCTGTCTGTGCATAAAGTTGGGACAATATTAAATTACTGCTGCATTCTTATCGGGTGATCAACCCTAAGTTAGACCATTAAGTAAGTTCTTTGAACCATTAAAAATGAATACACATAATGTATGTGTGGTTCAAAGAACTTACTTAAATGGTCGAACTTACTTCACATAGCAGCTATCTGCCAGTGAATGTTAACATTCAATTCTTATAAGTTATAAACTCCCTTGTTCAACCCTATTATATTAACTAAAGTCATCTGTTAACCAATGTTCATTCTTCGTTTTTTTTTCATTGTCTTTAAAAAAAAATATGTAACTTAAGTATAATTTACTTTACGATAATTCTTGTGTAGTGTGGCCCAGAAAGGAACATCATAGTATTAAAATGTCACGGAATAAGAATACAAGTTCACATTGGAGATTCTCGTTTCATTACTCTTCTGAAATCATAACCTGAAACGTAGACTTGGTCAAGTCTTACATCCCCTTAAAAAGGCTTAATAGCTTCATTTCTATATATTACGTTAATTTCCATGTTTTTTTTAATTTCTATGTTTTCCCCATTTCTATGTAATAGTATTCTTATTGCTCTGAATATGAATTCATATTATGAAAACATCTATAGTTTTATAAATGTTTTCATTTATATGATTTATTTAGGTAGATTTGCTTGATTTTTCATTGTTCTAAATTCTTATGTTTTTGTTACAATTTTCAATTGTGCTATTTTTTTGAAATTACTGTAGTTTAGGTTTATTAAAGATACCATTCAAGATATTAGGTCATAAGTCCTTAAGTCCCTCCTTAGGTACCCCCCCCTCGTCATCGAATGGCAATAAAATTGTAAAAATAAACGAAATGTGAAGCAGTGTCCCGGTTCTTCACACAACTTGTAAGGGATTTATGTTCAAATAAATAAATGATAAATCTATTAAAATTAATCCTAGAATATTTATGAAAACACAATAAGACCTAAAAAAAAAGCTGGACAAAATTATTTATCATTTCCCTGTTTTAAATTGATATTAACAGCCACCAGTTGAAAGATCCATTCTTTTTCAATTGTATGTATAAATTATTATAGTATATGTAGAAATGGTATTAATTTATATATAAATTTGATGGCTTCCGATTTCAAGGAGCACCAGTTCAAAATTTTGACCTCTGCTGTAACATCAAATTTGAAATAAATGTGAAAACTGTACTTCTAGAAAGGTTGTTTCATGGCCATCAAAAGCCACAATAATTATTATGCAAGTATTATTTAGCCTGTTATATTAATGATTTAAGATATAAATTGAAAATGGAGTGACATGTGCTTCACTTAATATCTCTGCTAAAATAACAATGTATATTTTTGATGCCCCAGATAAACAATTATTGAAGAAAATCATTCGTCTTATTGGCTACTTTGCTTATGGCTATATGGTAAAAAGAGTCTATCAATTGAAGTTTGTTTTCCAGACAAACTGAGAATCACGTTCAAACAATCACAAGAAGAGCATCATAAAGGGTGATCACCTCTTATCCAGCTAATGTCTCAAATGTTGAAGAAGTTTCTTTTAGACTTTAGATTTGGGTGCCTCTCACAGACTAGAAACTTTGGATTGAAGGACCTCTTTAAAGTAATATTTGTACCTTGTAACGTTAGAACTGTTTCATCTTGTCTTCTTCAATTACCCAAGCTTATCTGATGAATTTTCAAGACCTCCAGGTCATCAGAGGAATTTATAGATATAAATAAAGCAAATGAATTCCGCACATATACATTGAACTAATCTATTCATTGGGAATAGTTTACAAAAATATATACAAATTGACCATGTTGTTCTCAATTACCATTAGGCTTCTTTCTTCTCTCAAATCATTATTATATATAGAGCTCTTTATAGTTAAGGCAAAGACAATATTTGTCTTTGGTTAAGGCGACTTCACACGATCAATATTATTGACAATATTTACCAATTGTATCTGTATACTGATACAGTTATTAATAAATATTGTCAATAATATTGATCGTGTGAAGTCGCCTTTAATTGGAAAATTTGACATGCATTTCCCTTTGAAAATTATTTTATTCTTTTAAAAAGTCACAAGAAAACATGAAAGACTTCTTGAACAAATAATTAAGAGGATAAGTGAGAAAAAGTGAACTGGCTCTAAGAGAAACTGAAGCAGAAGCATTCCCATGTTTGGAGAAAAGGGCCAATTCTGGTCCATAATTAATTATTAAACATAAATGGTGAACGATTTAAAAAAGTTAATTTAGAAGTATTTTGTTGGAAAATGGATGGTAAAAATAATGGGATTTTTTTTAGAAAAGAATGTAATTTGTGAAATAGTGAAAATTGTGATAAAAGAAAATGGTGATATAATTTTAATATTAAAAAATATTTTAGGTTGGAAAACTTTTTCACTTATCAATTCTTTCTTCAGAAATAAGTAATAAATATATGAATAATCTAACTTAAGTGGTATTTGAAATTATTTTGATGAAGGTTTCGTGTAGAGCTGTAATTTTGTCGTGATATTATATTAACTCTACTTTTGTATGTTTTTTCTGAACCATTTAATATCACGACTTACAAAGTTTTAGGGTTCCTTGAAGGAAATGAAATAGAATCAGTTCCATCATCTTGAATACAATCAGATGTATGTGCTTCAACCGCTCTTAAAGGATCAAGCAAAAATGGAAGAAGCACATCTTAGCTGCAGCAGTTCCTGCTGATGACTGGCTTCGATATGAGATAAAGTCTTACAAATTATGTGATGAGAAAAAAAACATTAACATTGAATTAAAATTTTCTTCTAGAAAAACCTATAATTTGATTCTTATAAAGCTAGGCATGTAAAAAAAACTTCTATTTGCAGAAACATATCTAGTGGCAGTAAGGTTTACTGCACACTTCATGATTATTAATTGACCTGGCAGGGAGGTTCGGGTGGCGGCTCATCCCCCCTCCTCTTATTTTCAATGAAACACGAGTCTTAATTCTTCAGTAATAGTTAAGGAATAAATAATTTCAAACCCTCGTAACTCAAAAAGTATTGGTTTCTACAAAAAAAAACGGTTATGATTTTCTGGAGAAAAATACATTAGTGGAAAGATCCAAAATAGACAGCAGAGAAAAATAGAGGTGATCTAAAAAAAATATGTCCAACCTACGAACTACCATTTTAAATCCTTCGGCGTTAAATTGAAATAACCTAACAAGGTTTAGGCGTAACCGAAAATTACAGGGGCTAAAGCAATTTTTAAGTATCTCGTTATAAAAAGTTTCAACTATTACGACTGTATTCAGATGATAAAAATGTACTTTTTATACCTTATTCTTTAGGGGGCACGGTCAAGAGCCCCCTAGGTCATAAGCCCCCTAGGTCATAAGTCCCCCTGGTCACGAGCCCCCCCCCCCCCTACCTGTCTTTTTAAATTTTTATTTATAGTTCAACAAATGAAGCACTACTTAGATAGAAATAACTGAAAGTTGAACAACCAGAGCGTAATAAATCGATTGTTGAAAGCGTGGAGTATGTCTGGGAGTATCTTTTCGTTGATCGTAGTCAGGTTAAGTTGCCGTCGTAGAAGATGGGCCGCCCCAATGAGAGCCATTTCTGCATAGTCCAATTCAAAGTGAGAGTTTTTCCGAACTATCAGATACTCTTATCAAAGTTGAAAGCTTCCAGTCTTATAATTAGTTGTTACCATAGACACTCGTTGTTCTTATGTTAACTGTAACTCGTTTGTTAAAAAAAGGCGCTTTCGTGACAAAATCTATCATTGGTGCACAAAGAATTTGGCTCTATTTTGTATGATACACAATCCGGTCGTATAATATAGATCCGAGTTAGTTTAGGCATGCAAGTCGCAGAATTATTACGTATAAAAATGTTTCATTTTGTGTTACACTATCTTGTTATTTGATTTTGTTCAATTTAACCTTCCTTGAAAATTATTTGCCGTCCTTGCGCAAACACATTTTAGGTAACACTGAATCGGGATTTCAATAAAATCCACGAGATACAGGAAATGTTTAATAAATAATCTTGTGGAAGTATCCTCTGTAGACTTAGCATACTAATTAATTCATTATGTAACAACCTCGAATTTACATTTTAACTCCACAAGAAGTTGGATCACCTCCACATCCAAATATTGAAACTATCAACTATCCCATGTGGCTGCTGACACTTATACAGGGTCGTGCAGCTAAATTGGGACTAACTTTAACAAGTACATATCTTCCGTAATTTCTAACCTATGACTAAATTCTTTTTAAAGACAATCTTTAAGCCCTTTAGTATAATATTTCAGATTAAGATCTAGCATATTTCGCTAAAATATGGCGGAATTAGCGCGAAGAACGACCATATGTGAAATGAGACGCGCCGGGAACTCTGTTTCAGACATTATTTAGAGAACTGGCTATGCGAAATCGACTGTTTATCGAGTTGTTGCTGCTTTTGATGCCGAGGGTAAGGTTCAGAGAAGTCGACACAGTCCCCGCAAAGATCGAAAGAGAACCAAAACATTCCTTGCTGGGCTGAAAAGGACGTTGAAGTCAGACCCAAGCCAGCCGATGTCAAAACTGGCACAAAAGCGCAGCATGAGTCGTAGCACCATCAGCAGGGCAGTCAAGGAAGACCTTGGTATGAAGTCATAAGTAAGGAGAGTCCGTAACCTCCTAACTACCCGCTCCAGAGCCCTCACAGCTGAAAGATGCCCAAAGCTTCTGAACCATCTGAAACACAAAGGAGGACATGTCCGCGTTTTTATTGACGAGAAAAAGTTCGTTGTTGATGAGGCTGCAAATCGCCAGAAGACTCGGGTAGTTGCCTCCGATCGTTCAGAAGTTCCTCCTGTGATGCAGAGCAAAAATGCCGCTTCTGTGATGGTTTTTGCAGCCATCACAAGTGATGGTAAGGTGATGCCTCCTCATTTCATCGAAGCGGGCCTTATTAAAATGAACACAGCGGAGTACTTGAAAATTATGAAAGATGTTTTGATGCCGTGGATACTTAGGAACTACGACCCCTTCAAAGTGATGCTCGTTCAATACTCTGCGCCCGCGCATGGAGCAAAGAAAGCTCAGGATTTCCTGAAGGAGAATCTTACTTTGATGGTCCCGAAGGATATTTGGCCCAGCAGCTCACCAGATCTGAATGTTTTTGACTATTGGCTGTTTGGCGTCATTGAGGGAGAATCTAACGTAACTTCACATCCAAGTGTCAACTCTATGAAGGCCGCCATTCGTCGGGCATTTCGTAATCTTGACCCCGAGGATGTAAAAAGGAGTTGTTCACGGTTTCGCTAAAGAATCTCCCAAATTATTGACGCAAAGGGTAGTCACATAGAATGATTTTGTTCTGTAGACAATAACGAACAAATAAATACAAGTAAGAATTACATTTAATCATTATTTGCCTTTCAAAATAGCGAATTTAAAAAAGTTATGTTAGTCCAAATTTAGCTGCACGACCCACCCTGTATAATTGGATAAGATAATGTATTGCATCAGTTTTCTCTTTTAATGTGCATTAACTTCGAGTATAAAAATAAATATATTTTTTGAAAAATCAGCATTTTTGAAAAATATGAAAATTTCAACTCTCTGGCGACACGTCCGATTTTGGATTTTGACTTCAAATATACTAATATTATTTTTTAACGAACATGAATCAGTTAAGAGAAAGCTTCTGAGTTTTTATACGAAAAACTTTTTTTTTTAATCACCCTGTCAAAGTGAAAATTAACTGTAGCAAAACCTCGTAGTAGACCAGAGTTACGTTCAAAGTGTGTTTGGTCTATTAAGAAACTCCTACTAGTAACTAGACCAACATCGTTTTCTCTAAGAGAAAAGCGGTGACTTTAATATTTCGATAGCTCTATTTGTTTATGATAACTTTAATGCCAAATTAATGGTGACTAACACACCAATTTTAAAGGGAAGCACATTTAGAAACAGTGTGATTTTTTAATAAAATATTTTTGGTCTAAAGGAGGTTTGTCTATTAGGATGCTGGTCTTATGAGAGGTTTTTTTTATACTGTTTTCTTAGTTCTGTTTGAAAATATTACGCTAAAAATAATTTGTTATTGGAAAGAAAACAAGTTCATGTGTCTTCTTCATACGTTTAGTGACCTGTGAAAATTACATTAGTTTAAAACTAGTACATCAGTACAAATAAAAATTGTTTTAACTAAGTTAGGTAAGCTACATTTCCTATCACCTCTTCATTTTCCTCTCCTATTCAAGAGCACGTGCTGCCACCGGTGCGTAATGCTTATGGGGGCTGCCACTGAGAAATATCGTTTTCCCCCTTAATAGCTGCAAAAAAATCCCCCATTTCAGACCATTTTCCCCCAAATCCAGAAAATATATAAAAATAGTCTAAAAACAGTACATTTTATGAATCATACGTGCGTTGAAAGCAGCACTTTCCAATTAAGTAGACATTATATTTATATTTTCTTTCCCGAAATCAAGTTTTCATCTTTATTGATCTGTAAAAATCCTTTGATCAAATATAGTTAACAATAACATGGAATTGATATAAAAAAGATACAAACTCAACGGGAAATCCATTTTATTATGAGGTTATTTAAACTCAACGTTGAAGGTTTTATCAGGTTTCAAGCTTTCGAATAGAAAGATTTCTATTCATCATCAGAGAAAGGTGGAAAATTTTGACCTGACAATGAATTTTATGACCAATAGTTGTATGTTGGATACGTCTTTCTATTTCAGCTATCTATCTTTTTGTTTATTATTATTAATTAATCTATTAAAAATTGAAATATGAAACCAAAATTTGATACTACCTATAGTTACTGTTGACAACATTCATTCTCTAGAAAAAATTCTACTTTATTTATATTTGTAACAAGCTATAGAGGAGCGATAAAAAACGGTCAACCTCTATAACTATATGTCTAGTTCTTTTTTCTGCACCTTATTGTTATTATTATTATTATATTTTATTACATATATATTTTTATTATTATTACTATAATATCTATTTGTGTCCTCTATTCCATGTGTGTTCTCTATTCGTATGCATTACTTATTCTTATGTGTGTCCCATTGATCCTATGTGTCTTGTTGTTTATATGTCCTCCCGATCCTATGTGTCCTCGTGGTTCTATGTGTCCTCTTGGTCCTATGTGTCCTCTTGGTCCTATGTGTCCTCGTGGTGCTATGTGTCCTCTTAGTCCTATGTGTCCTCTTGGTCCTATGTGTCCTCTTGGTCCTATGTGTCCTCTTGGTCCTATGTGTCCTCTTGGTCCTATGTGTCCTCTTGGTCCTATGTGTCCTCTGGGTCCTAAGTGTCCTTTTTTTATTATTTTGATTCTTCAAACTATATGAGGCGCGATAGAAAACGGTCAACCTCTACCCAGCTAACATTTCATCAAAAATCCCTCGGCATACGCCGTCGTAATTTTGACGTGGGGTACATCTGAGAGGGATTTTCGCCGTGGGGTACGACGTGGGATGATCTAAAATCCCACGGCGGCACGACGGCTATCCCTCGTAATCTGCACATCGTCCCCACGGCTAAACCACGGCGTGCCGCCGTGGGGTACACCACGTCACGCGACGGAGGAATTCCACCGTCATTTATCCGTGGGATATACCACGGCGTACGACGGGGGATTTTCACCGTCATTTAGCAGAGGGATATACCACGGCGTACGACGGGGGATTTCCTCCATCATTTAACCGAGGGATATACCACGGCGTACGACGGGGGATTTCGTCCGTCATTCAGCAGAGGGATATACCACGGCGTACGACGGGGGATTTCCTCCGTCATTTAACCGAGGGATATACCACGGCGTACGACGGGGGATTTCGTCCGTCATTTAGCCGAGGGATATACCACGGCGTGCGACGGGGGATTTCCTCCGTAATTTAGCCGAGGGATATACCACGGCGTACGACGGGGGATTTCCTCCGTCATTTAACCGAGGGATATACCACGGCGTACGACGGGGGATTTCCTCCATCATTTAGCCGAGGGATATACCACGGCGTACGACGGGGGATTTCCTCCGTCTTTTAACCGATGGATATACCACGGCGTAAGACGGGGGGATTAATTCAATTGAACACTAAAAAAAACGATAATAAGATTATTATTTATTAACATTAGAACGATATAACAAGCACAACTGCATATAAATAGACAGAAACTAGACCTAAAACTAGAAAAATAAATACAAGAAACGTAAAGAAGCAGACAGACTCTAAAACAATTTAGTAATTTTATAATAACATATACAAAAATCTTAGAAGCTCTGAGAAAACTTCTGTTAATATGCAAAACAAAGTTAATTAGAAATAAAATGGAACTTACAGTATAACAAATTCAATAGAGCCATATAATCTAAACATATTTTTTGAATTCATGAGAGCTGTAAATTAAAGCACACGAATAAGACGAAGAATACCTTATTTAAATTTATAAATAACTTCTACACTCAAGAGTCTTATGGAGATTGAGATCCTCTGTTTTCAAAATTTATTTAGTAGAGGTTAAAACATGTTTCGAAACTTAATTACCAAACCACTGATTGGAAAAGCTTGGAGAATCAGTCTGAAATGAAAGCTGCTTCATGAACAGAGTCACCTGAAGATTTTGAACAGATTTTAAGCCTTCTCCAACTACCAATCTTTTTATGCCATCTCTTAATTTTCAAAATAAAGTAAATAAACAGTTATTAACCATTATTCTATTTCAAGCTGACTTAGTATGCTATTCAAATACTTTTCAATCAAAAGTTAACAGTTTTGAGCTTGAGGCCGAACCCTCAATTAAGATCTATGTAAAAGAATTTTAGGACTTCTAAACTGAAAATTTAGGTCTAATACTTAATATTTAAGAACTAATAAATAGTTTTTACAAGCAGATTTTTTAGAATATAAATATAGACGACAGTTTAGTCACATAAAAATGCGAAATATGAATAATTAAATTGAGTTTTCCAATTTTCGGCAAAATTATAACATTGTTGAAGCCAAATGATGAGAGAAATTAATGTTGCCACAAGATATGATGAAGGTTGTTATTAAAAACTAATCACTTTGCAGATAAGTGTTGAGCTGTCGGTGGATTGTTTTTATTTCCAAATGTTTAAAAGTTGTCTCTATCCACTACAAAGGGATTCAAAGAGACACGGAGAGGAAAAGGCCCCGGATAAGAGGGGGCAGTGGAATTACGTTCCAAATAGTAGGTTGAATACTGTCGAACCAGGCAAAGTGTCGAACCAGCGCATAGATAAGACACCATGGATTTGAACGGTCGCTTAATGGGCGACTTTTCTTTCCATCGAAGACAATTGACCATCGATGCTTCTTGATTATCCGAATAATTCCTTAAGACGGATGACCCATAATGAGCACATGATGGATTCCTGGAAATAAATAGAGTTTTTTATTTTAAAAAAATCACAAATTATGGTACTGGAATTTGACGAAAACTGACAAAGGCACCTGTGAATGCACAAACGTATAGAAGAGGAAAATGAAGGTAGTTGTGAAGAAGCTTATGAGTCAACCTAAATTAAATCTAATATTTTTCAGTTATGTTTGAAGAGCATAACACTATAATTACCATCTGATAAGGGTTGAAAAAGGAAAAAATAGAAAACAGGGAATTCAAATTATAAATGTTGGTGCCAAGGGATGCTAGCTTCCCTGTTTTTCCATTCACATTTTACTCCGATTTAGAATAGAGCTTTTGGAGGTCACATCACATAAAGAAACAACTAGTAACAATACACAATATAGATATTTCAACCCAGATATAATATACATTTTTTTTTAATTTATGGGCAAAAGATCAAAATATTAAACAACGATATAACTGTCAATAATCAGGAAAATTCATAATACAAATTACAACGATACGAATTAAAGAGTATTTCATTAATTTAAACACTTCAGCAGTAGCTATATAAACTGAAATGAAGTTGAATGAAAATGTTTTAGCAATATTTCACTGATCATTTTCATCAGGTGATCATTAGATATAGAAAGTTTGTTTTTAACAGCTGACACTTTTCTGTAGCATAATCACAAACACTATGAAAAGTTTAAAAAAATTTTTTTCATATATGATACACTAGCCAATCTACCCGGCTGTAATTATTGACTGAGGATAGTCTGTCCTTTTTACCGAGAGATAAGCGAAAGTAAAAGAGCAGGAAGAGTTTTTGGGAAAGCAGGTTGAAGAGGATTTTTAGTAGCTAACAAAATGATTTCAATAACCGAAGCAATTAGACGGTGTAGTACCTACCGTTAAACATATTATGTATTGACGAGTTCTCATATTCTATGGAATTAAATCCATGAAAATTATATTAAAATTTAAACTCACTTTAAACTGCGTTGTAGATGATAATTTGTGAATGCTATATCTGCTTTCTGCCTCCTATTTTCCATGCTGGAGTAGTACATGCACTACACTTAGAGTGTCTTGCATACTGAAAATCTTCAATCTGAAATTAAATGATAATTTTTGATTGTATATAAGAGAGCGAATTACATCAAGAAATCAAATCCGTTAGTAGTTAATACATTGACCAAGTACAACTAAGACATAAATGAACCCAACATTTATACTTGTTAAATTAAATGTTTAACTTCGAAGAATGCTGGAAGGTCATATTTTAGCCGTGGTATATATATTTAATCATTCATCATCTTGTTACTCGCTTAATTGAAAAAGTGTTCAACCAAATTGCCTGAAATTTGGTGAAGCAATTGGTCAATGTCCAGTGACCTGCTGGTAGAATTTTGGGAGTGACCCGGTCAAAAGTCAGTCATTTATAACTCAAAAATATTGAACCATATTGCATGAAACTTGGTAGGAAGATTGGTCAATATGCAGAAACCATTTGTTAGATTTTGGGAGCGATCGGGTCAAAGGTCAAGGTCATTTATAACTCAAAAGTATTAAACCATATTGCATGAAACTAGGTGGGACGATTGGTTATTATCCGGTTAGCAGTTTATCGAATTTTGGGAGAGAACGGGTCAAAGCGGCGGCGAAGGTATGCGCTCTACCGAGTGCACATAGTTTAGTTTTTTGTGTAACTGAAATTGCGACTATAACCAATACCAATTGTAATAAAGTATTCAAGAAGTAATTTAACCAATATTTGAAGAAGATAAGAGAACACCAAAACCAATTAAAAAATTAAAGTGTAGAAAATTCAACTGGATTTATTTTAAAATATGCTCATTGAAAAAAAACTGTAACCTTTACCTCAGCAATGGCCCAATAGAAGACTGCCATATTCCTCAGTGGGATCATCCAGGAACGATACGATAGCCTTTTCACTCTTCAACTGAAAGTGAGAGAATATTATATTTAATTGTACCTTCAATGTTCCTATATTAAGAAAACCATGTTATGTATATACATTAGAAATAAAACTTTGTAATTGAGATGATGATTTTAACTGTTCTTCTTAAACCTCAGTACAATACTGATTTAATTCATATTCATTTTGAATGGAAATTTAAATAATGTGTAGCTATCTTGTTCATTTTCTGTCCAATGAGGTATATTTTAGAATAAGTTTTGTAATGCAATTTAATTGCTCAGTAGAGAAAGAAAAAGTTTGATTCTCATAAAATTAAAATAATTAGTAATGATAAACTTGAACTTCAGGAAGATTTCAATTAATTTTCATATAACAATATATCCTCTTAGCTATAGATTTCTAATAAATTTGAGAACATTTCTAGCTACTTGATGTAGCTACGAACTTTATAAATATAGAATAATGGTTCATTTTTACAACAAATTCAAATTATATTTAAGAAGTAATATACATACCAGTAAGAAGCAACTAGTAACGATATACATAATATGGATATTATATCCCTGATATTATATATAAGATTTTTTATTTAATTTATGGGCATTTGACTTATATAATTGGTATAGAACATAAATTAGCTATACTGTGTAGCTACTTACTAGACTCTAGTAATTTCCATTTGATTTGACATCAGGACGATGGGGTCTTCTCATTCTCGAATGGGAACAGGACCAGGTAGCAAAGCAGAATAATCACTTGTTACCAATGGAGCCACTTCCTTTGTAACACAGAACGTGTGGTGATATGAAATAGCACTGGTAGAAACATTTCTGAAATAAAAGTTATATTTTACTGTACATTTTGCTGTTTATGTAGCTATTAATCTTTGCAACCATTTTTGAAAACAAATCCATGTCATCCACATCAGAAGGAAAATGAATGCGAATCTTAAAAAAGAAGTCAGAAAAGTTTCTCCTTGAATAGAGTGACCTACTGCCAGAAAGTGAAAAAAACTCATGATGCAGAAAAGCTACTCCTTAAATTAAGTCACTTAGGAAGGAAGGACATATATAACAGACTGATGCAAGAGGAAAATGAAGAGTGGATAAAAATGAAGCTGAAGAGTCTAAACTAGTAGTTGGTGAGCACAACCCCAGCGCTAACCTTTTAATCTGCAATACAGCCTTTGTTCACAAGGAAATGCAAATGAAATTTCTAATACTTTAAAAAATTTGGCTTCTATAGATGTTGATAGTAAATTAGAAAAAACTTAGAAAGTAGTCAGTCAAAAGATTAAATTCAAACTGCCATTTAAACAAACTTTTGAGAGAAAGATTTCAAATCATATAGCTAATTAGCTAATATTTATTTAATCCTTATTGACACTTTTGTAGTTTATTACTGACTAAACATAAAATATATGTATAACCCCCCTGCCAGGTCATTGAACAATCATCAGGTGTACACTGTACAGTACAACAACCTAGCGGATACAACAAACTACATTAGCAACTCTCAGTTATATCTATCTAAGTAGTTCTTCATTTGTTTAACTAGGTAAATGAGGATAAAAACAGAGGGGGGGGGGGTACTCGTGACTGGGGTGGAGACTTATGTCCCAGGGGGCTCGTGACCGTACCCCAATCTATAATTCTGAATCTGTCACTAATTTTGGGTCTCTCCCATTTGACGACCCCCGCCAGATTTAATTTAAATTTTTTTCATATGTATTTTTCATAGAATCCGAAAATCTAAACCGTTTTTTGTAGAAACTAATAGTTTTCGAGATGAGGGTTTAAAGTTATTTATTTCCTATGTATTACTGAAGGATTGAAAACTTTGAAAAAACTCGTGTTTTCATTGAAATTACTCAAACAATATATATTTTTGGCATGAAACGGTAATGTAGTTTGTTGTATCCGCTAGTTTGTTGTACTGCACACTTCATGATTGTTTAATGACCTGGCAGGGGGGTATGGGGGGTGGCACGCCCCCCATTACACATATCAGTCTTGAAGTAATAATTTTAAAATATCACGGAAACTGGAAATATTTTTGATATACGTATTTCGGGGGACTAATCAAACTAAGCCTAGATAGTTTCCCCAAACTAAATGCTTATAGTAATCACTAAACTGTTAAGCTCAATTTGTATCCATGATAGGTACCAAGCAGCTACCTCATAGATATCTAAGGCTAGTGACTATCGTGGATGCAAATAGAAATAGGCATACCTGATCCCGCATCAATGGTTATCATATGTAGCTTAGCTACTTTTCATGATCGAAAATGTGAAACCGATTGATAACTCATAACTTACCCCAAACTTAGGTAGTTTATAACATATTGAACTGTTAATTAGCTGCTAAACTACAATTAGGTAGCCACATATACCTAATGGCCTTGTTACACGGTGCGAGTTACTGTCATGATAGTGGAGAGTAGCTGTCCCACTGTACTCGCATGCGAGTAGCTCGACTCGCCCCACCCGGTCACACAAGTGCGAGCTGCTGGCTTGTTAATAGACAGTTACTGAACCTACAGTCGCATTGTGTATTATAATATTTATTTAATAAATAGCTAAATAACTTTTTTATTAATTTAATTAAAATTTTATTTATTTAATTAAAATTTTATTAATTTAATTAACATTTTATTAATTTAATTAAAATTTTATTAATTTAATTAAAATTTTATTAATTTAATTAAAATTTTATTAATTTAATTAAAATTTTATTTATTTAATTAAAATTTTATTTATTTAATTAACACTTTATTAATTTAATTAACATTTTATTATTTGATTTAACCTTTAATTAATTCAATTAACCTTTAATTAATTGGATAATTATTATAGGATATTAAATTTTTTTATTCATAATATTTAATATAGCAATTTCAAATTTATGTAAGATTTACGTGCTTTATTAACCATCAAATAAAACCCCAAACATTATGAAGCCGATTCAAACGAAAATATGACAAATCGGCTACCTAATTGAATACAAAATTATTCAAGTTTAGAATAGAAAAAACCTAGGTATAACTACATGACGTACGAGTTACTGTTGTGTTGCAACACCATGCAAGTTGACATCCGAGTTTCGCAGGCGAGTGGCTGACTCGCCCATGAGTGGCGAGTAAAAACAATTTTTTTGTAGTAACTCGCTTGCGAGTTACTAACCTCTTGCACATGACAGTTACTGGACTGATGCGGTCGCACTGTGCGAGTAGCTGCACTACAGTAACTCGCTTGGCCAACTCGCATTTTTACTCGCACCGTGTAACAGGGCCTTATTGTTATTAGCTAGTTAGCAAAGATGTACTAAATAATAGGTTTAAGTACGGTGGTAAGAAGTTACCTACCTAGCTATCTAATTAATGAATTCTGAAGAGGTTTTTTCATCCAAACCAAAAACATATTTTTTATCATGTTTAGGCGATGTAGTTGTATAGGGGCTAACTAAATAACCAAGTAACTACCTAGCAACTATTTATAAGTCACTATTTAAACAGGTAGATAGTTAGGAGAAAATAGTTGAAATTATCTAGGCACCTCAAAATTAGATCTTAGAAGTACCTACCTACCTATAGGTGGTTAATTTCATGTTAAATAACTTACCAAGATATTAGGGAGGCAGGTAGATATGTATAACTTGTTATTTATAAAGTTATAGCTTCAAAAAAGGTAAATACGGTTACTAGGTATAACTAATTTAATTAGTCAGACATCTAAACTATCTCAACCTCATAATGGCCGCTGCTCTGAAGAAATTCAAGTAGGTAATAGCTTATGTTAGAAGATGACGCCGTTTAGGGGAATAACGCTATGTACATTACCCTAGGGCCTAGAAGATTAAGTATTAGTTAGATAGCTAAGTTTACAATTTCAAAGAGGTTGATCCATCACATATATATTATATATAATGTATTCATTAGAATTTTAGAAAATTACATATTCTTGAATATTTAAACTAAATAAAATTAGAAAATTTTAGGTTCATATAAATATTACCCTGAATTTTTTCCCCTAACAAATATAGATAAAACAAGATCAAAATGCGCATGATGCATAAAAAAATAACTGTTAATAAAGGAAACATTATGTTTTAAAATTTCAATGTAAAGTTTATTAATTCTATCATTACAATATGCTACAAACGAGATATAATTTCAATATCAATGTTACATTGATAGATAGCAATATGTAGGTATAATTGTTATTGTATGGCAGAAGATATGGGGGATATATTTACGGTTAGAAACGTGACAAATTTATATTGTCAAATAGTAGTTGTTGTCTGTGCCTCTAAAATCTAATTATTACTAGTTAGTATTGAGTATTGAATAATAAGTATATAATTTTATTATGAGGTTATTTAAACTCAACGTTGAAGGTTTTATCAGGTTTCAAGCTTTCGAATAGAAAGATTTCTATTCATCATCAGGAGAAAGGTGGAAAACTTCGACCTGACAATGAATTTTATGACCAATAGTTGTATGTTGGATACGTCTTTCTATTTCAGCTATCTATCTTTTTGTTTATTATTATTAATTAATCTATTAAAAATTGAAATATGAAACCAAAATTTGATACTACCTATAGTTACTGTTGACAACATTCATTCTCTAGAAAAGATTCTACTTTCTTTATATTTGTAACAAGCTATAGAGGAGCGATAAAAAACGGTCAACCTCTAAAACTATATGTCTACTTCTTTTTGTTCATTTTTCTGTACCTTATTATTATTATATTTTATTATATATATATATTTTTATTGTTATTACTATAATATCTATTTGTGTCCTCTTTTCCATGTGTGTTCTCTATTCGTATGCATTACTTATTCTTATGTGTGTCCCATTGATCCTATGTGTCTTGTTGTTTATATGTCCTCCCGATCCTGTGTGTCCTCGTGGTCCTAAGTGTCCACTTGATCCTATGTGTCCTCTTGGTCCTATGTGTCCTCTTGGTCCTATGTGTCCTCTTGGTCCAATGTGTCCTCTTGGTCCTATGTGTCCTCTTGGTCCTAAGTGTCCTCTTGGTCCTAAGTGTCCTCTTGGTCCTAAGTGTCCTTTTTTATTATTTTGATTCTTCAAATTATAGAGGCGCGATAGAAAACGGTCAACCTCTATAGTTATATATCTCTTTCTTTCAATATTATTTTTATATATTTCAGTTTTATTATTTAGATTCATCAAACTATAGCGGTGCGATATAAAACGGTCAACCTCTATAGCTATAAATCTATTCCTATAAATTTTCTTCAAATTCCCCTTTTTTATATATTTCATTTTTTTTTTTTTTTTTTTTTTTATTCTTCTAACTATAGAGGCGCGATAGAAAACGGTCAACCTCTATAGCTATAAATTTATTCCTATAAATTTTTCCTCAAATTCCACTTTTATATATATATATATATTTTTCTCCCTCTAACTATAGAGGCGCGATAGAAAACGGTCAACCTCTACAGCTATAAATCTTTTTCTTGAAATTTCATTTTATTATTTTGATTCTTCAAATTATAGAGGCGCGATAGAAAACGGTCAACCTCTATATCTATATATTTCTTCAAATTTCTTTTTTCTATATTTCTTTACTATTATTCTATTTTTTTATTTCGAATATACTCATGTTCACACATCTATTTTCAGTTTATTTTCTAATGTTTTAAATTTACAGTTGACTCTTCAAATTATAGATGTATTATAAATCAGTTACGGCATTTATTAACAATGGGTATCAATGCAGGTGTTACATCATATGCTCTATTAATTGAATTTTGATGATGCAGTGTATAGAATGATTCTAATCTTCTACGGTGCCAAACATTTTGATTTTGATGTAAAACTTTGGCATCTGTGAAATTGAAAGTGTGCCCAGTGTCTCGTGAGTGTTGGTAAACCAAACTATTTTCTTTTCCTATTCTAACATCTTTTTTATGTTCATCAATTCTTGTGTGTAAGTTTCTTCCTGTTTCTCCTATATATTCACTAGTGCATTCATTACAATCTATTTTATACACTACATTGCATTTATCTATACCTTTTACTATGTCTTTTGGTTTTACTAGGAAATTCTTGATAGTGTTCGTTGATTTATTACCTAGATATAAGTTGAATGGGGCTAATATTCTCTGTAATCTTTCACTTGTCCCTGAAACGTATGGTGCAGCTATGAATTTTCTCTCTATGTCATCAATCGTGTTAGTATCATTTCTATTACTATTTATTGTACGGAATTTGTGAATTTCGTTATTTATCATTTTCTTCGGGTATCCATTGTTAGTTAATTGTTCTTTAATTAGTATCAGTTCTTCCTCTAGATGTTCTTCACTGCAAATTTTGAAAGCTCTACTTACTAGTGATCTAATCGTGCTTCTCTTGTGAGCAATATGACAAGAGCTATTGTAATTTAAAAGTCTACCAGTATTACTAGGTTTCCTATAAATTTTGAATTTCAAAGTACCATCTTGGTGTCTTATTACTTTTAGATCTAAATATGGTAAAGTTTGATTTCTTTCGCTTTCTAGAGTGAATTGTATGTTCGGGTTTACAGCATTAATAAAATTTAGTAATTGATCTTGACTATTTTCAGGGATAATTGCTATTACGTCATCTACATAACGCTTCCATAAATTTATGATATAAGAAGAATTATCTATTATGTTTTTTTCTATTTTCTGCATTACTATTTCTGCGATTACTACC